>CAMZMU010000072.1:10260554-10483726 GCA_947311845.1 Poa pratensis
GATACGATGGACTCAAGGCGAGCCACGGAGCATAGGTCTCTCCAAAATCAATGCCTTCAACTTGAGAGTACCCTTGAGCCACCAATCTTGCCTTGTTCCTCACCATGCATGTTCATCTTGCTTGTTCTTGAATATCCATTAGTGCCTATAACATTGCGGCACTCCTTTGGCTTCTCAACTAGCTTCCACACCTTGTTGCGCTTGAAGTTATTGAGCTCTTCATGCATTGCATTCAACCAATCCGGATCTTCAATAGCTTCAAAGACTTTCTTTGGTTCCACCATGGATATGTGCGCTTGATGTTCACTAAAGTTTGCACATTGTCTTCTAGTCACAACCTTGCTCTTCAAATCACCAATAATATTTTCCAACGCATGTTGTCTTATCTCCATGGTCTTGCAACTCTAGCTTGACGACGGCTTCGATATCCTCATTGGAGCTAGGAGGTATCTCTTGATCATCTTGATCATTTGTGTCCCCGTCTTGACCGGAATGATGACCTTGGTCTTCAATGTGCACACCTTCATCACTAGAAGGAAGGATGGACCTTGGTCTTGATCATGGCTAGCATCAATAATTGGAGAACTTGGTTCTTGCGTAGCAACTTGATCAACTTGAGGAGGGTCTTGAACTTGTTCTTGGCTTGGTGCATCATTTGCTCCATCGGATGGTGCGGTTCACTTGTGATGATGATGTCCACATGGGTGGAGCTTGGTCCTTCTTGAGGCGCCTCATGGTGATCTCGATTGGGCGAAAGAATCCCACGCCCATTCGCCTTATTGCATCTTGAGGTTCCTCATCATCTACATCACGAACATGAAATTGCGCCACTTGGGAGCCGTCATCTCTCATCGAACTCCACACTACAAGATTCTACAATGGTCCCGAAGGACTTGTCGTAGATTCTATAAGTGTGGGATTCGGCACCGTAACCAACAAAAGTACCCTCTAAAGCCTTAGACTCAAATTTAGATAAACGATAACCTTTGATCTTATAGAAACACTTACAACCGAACACCCGTAGTAGGAAATATTGGGCTTGTTGCCGGTAAGCATTTCATATGGAGTGAACTTCTTTCCCGTGCGGAAGTAGAGCCGGTTAGATGAGTGACATGCCGTGGAGATGGCCTCGGCCCACAAGAAAAGTGGAGTCTTGAACTCCGCCAACATAGACCTTGCCATATCCATAAGGGTCCGGTTCTTCCTCTCGGCTACACCATTTTGTTGAGGGGTATACGCAGCGGAATATTGATGACGAATTCCCTCTTCACTAAGAAACTCATTTAGGGTGTAGTTCTTGAACTCGGAGCCATTGTCACTTCTAATGGCCAATATAGGGACATTGTGTTGACGTTGAACTTCATTGGAGAAGTCGATGACGGCTTGTTGGGTCTCACTCTTCGACTTGAAGAAATAAACCCAAGTGAATCTTGAATAGTCATCAACAATCACCAAACAATACTTCTTCCACCAAGACTCGGTTGAGGCACGGCACCAAATAATCAACATGAAGAAGTTCCAATATCCTTGTTGATGAATGATGGTCTTGCTTGGGTGGGGAGAATCATGCATCTTTCCTTCAACACAAGCCCTACAAAGACGTCTCTAGAAAAGGAAACATTCTCTTTTAGTCCAAGAATGTGGCCACCCTTGTGAAGACTTTGCAAAGTTCTCATATTGACATGGGACAAGCGGCGATGCCACAACCACCCCACGTCGGCCTTTCCGAAAAGGCACATTGCTTGAGTGTTGGTAGACTCCGAAAAGTCCACCACAAACAACTCATGTTCAACATACGACCTTTAGAGTCTTGCTCCACATGAGTACCACAATATCAAGATCAAAATGGACGGCAAAGCCCATCTTGTTAAGTGCACGAACGGACATTAAATTGTAACCAAGGGACTCGACAAGCATGACGTTCACAAGGGTGATATCCCTTGCTACTACCACCTTGCCGAGGCCCGATACCTTAGCTTTAGACTTGTCTCCATATGTGACGGTTGATGATTATCATTTGGTCTCATCTCCGTCATAATCTCCTTGCTTCCGGTCATATGACTTGTACATCCACTATCAATCACCCATTTCGACCCACCGGAAGCATAGTCCTCGGTGGCTTTGGCCATGAGACTTGGCGGATTGGATTGGGACATTCTCATTGGAGATTCGAAGAGGGATGATGATGTTGATGAAGTAATGCAATAGCGGCCACTTCACTTGTGGTTTCTTCTTCATCACTCTCACCCCGGACATGTACTCCTCTCTAGTCACCAATACCATTCTTGATGGAGGCTTCTTGTTGGGAGGTTCTTCTTGAAGAAAGGTTTCTTGCTAGGGGACTTATGAGCATTTTTGAACAAGCTTCCTCCATGATCTTCACGGTTCTCATAGGGGCACATGGCAACATAGTGATATCTATCTTGGCAATTGAAGCAAGTCTTCATCTTTGGGTTGCCCTCCTTGTAACCACTAGATTTGAACTTTTGCTCCACTTGAGCTTTAGCTTTGGATGGGTTCTTCCAAAAGGTCCTTGCCGCAAGAGCCACATAGTCCCTATGAGCAATCTTGAGTTCTTCGGGTCCATGGAGGACACATCTTCACAATCTTGATCTTCATTGTTTCAACCACCTTGGCCTTCAAAGCAAGTGAAGCTCCTTGTGCATTCCAATAGCACGGGCACGAGAGTCTTGTGCAATTTTGGCTTGGACTTTGAAAGATTGCATCTCTTGCATGACTTCATTGGAGGTCAATTGTGGATAGTTGTGCCTTCTTGGAGACTCTTCAAGTCGGCCGATTCAAAGGGCAAGAGAGCATTCACATACTTCCTCTTGATCCAAGCATCATTCACATGAGTCCCAAGAGAGCTTTATAGGCATTGGCAAGGGACTTGAGTCTTCGATACATTTGCTCATGGTCTTCTCCATCTTCCATGAAGAACCCTTCGGCCTTGTTGCTCATTTCCTCAAACCGGTTCTCTTCATGCTTTCATTTCCAACAAACACCTCAACAAGACAAGCCCAAGCTTCTTTGGCGGTGGTGCAATGCTCGATGTGAGACATATCAACCCTCCACGGCATCTCGGATCAAGTCAAGAGCGGTGGCATTTAGTTGACAATCAACTATTCTCTTTTGTCTTGTTGGATTCATCCACGGCTTGATATCCTTGCTCAATGATCCTCCAAAGCTCGATAGATGCACTGTTCACATAAGATCTCATAGAAGATTCCATTTAGTAAACAAAGATGCATTTAGCTTAGGTGGGTTTCCCCTTAGTGTATAGGAGGATGAGGGATAGGTAGGTCGGGAGAGTATGGAAACGGAACGACACCATATACTCCCGAACCATTAGGTTGTTTAATTGGGTTGTCAATTTTATCTTGTTCAACCCCCTTCTTCTTCCCACCACCTCTTCATTCTCGGGTTTGTCAACCTCCGAAGAAAGAGAGGTGGGTGGAGGTGAGATATCCTTAGCTTCCATGAGTTTCAAGATCATCTCTTGCAACTTGTCCATTTTAGTTTCCATAGAGGACTTCAAGGTATTGAAGTCCTCCACGGAAACCGAAGTGGACTCGGAGGGAAGATCGGTATCTCAACTCCATGCTCATCGATGGTCATACTTCTCTTAGGCGGTTAAGCCCGAATAAAGAGCCGAGGCTCTGATACCAAATGAAAGGATCGGTATGGCCACCTAGAGGGGGGGGGGTGAATAGGTGCTACTCAATTTTTAGTTCTTTTTCGAATTTAGGCTTGACACAAAGGTAAATTCTCTAGATATGCAACTACGGTGAATTTACCTATATGACAAGTTAACACTAGACTAAGCACGATACAAGTAAGAGCTAGCGAGTAAGGAGTAACTGAACGGGAAGCACGCGGAGACAAGGATGTATTCCCGAGTTCCTCCTTTTTAGGGGAGTACGTCTCGTTGGAGGGGTGTGAGTTTCAAACTCAAACGCCACAAATGGCCTCACCCTATTCTCCGATGAACCTTGCCCAAAAGCTCGGTTCACCTTCCACTATCGGAATCCTTCAAGGCGGAATCCGGAGCCCTTACAACAAACTTGAGGCTCAACCCACAAAAATATTGGGGGCTCCCAAGCACCACAACACCTGCTACACAAAAGTAACAAGCAAGTAAGTACAACAAGATGCCTAGGTTTTCCTAGTGGAAACCTAGTCTCGAATCCCTCAAGTGAATGAGGGGGAAATGAAGAACGCTTTGGTGAAGTAGTAGATCCGGGCCTTCTCCTTCAATCCTCCAAAGATCAACGAGGTTGGGTGAAGGGATTGGGAGATCTAGATGTTTCTTGAGCTTGCAATAATGGTGTCTTCAATTCTGGGCGAGCTACTTGTCCCAAGGTAGGCGGAGGAGCATTTATAGCTCCTCCTAAAAAGTAGTCGTTGAAGGGAAACTGGGAGGCCGGCTCTGGCTCACGCACTGCAGCAGGGAAAACCAGGGAAGCCGACCTGGGGCCCGGCCTGGCCGGCCTGGGGGCTGGTTTCACAGGAATTCGCCACAACAGCGATTTCGGACGATTTCTTTCTTCTTTTGTTATTCTTATAAATCTTGATATTTCCTGAAAGCACTTAGCAACAGATTAAAATATCACCGGTGTTGTTATCTAACACACAAAACTCAGAGGGGTAAAAAATGTCCTTTCAACTACGCTTGACTTGGTGCGTACTCCTGGCGATGGGCTTGTGGGATTCATATAGGCCACCCGATGGACCTCTGGCTGGATCGTACCAGGTATACCCACGGTGGGGTATCCGAAGGGTATGCCCACGTCACCCTACTTAATTAGCACACCGGAGGATGAAGCTCTCTGATTGGGAAAAGACGGTTAAATGGGGTAAATTAAATTCCCAAATAAACTACGAGTAAAAGAAATGGACCTTTTCCTTAAAGTGGACTATTAATCACTCTTTGACACAACTAGAGCCTAAATGTATAATATGCTCTAAAAAATATTCCTCACGTAGTATGTCTTCAGTTCATCTGCTTGAATATATTGCAACAATGCTTTTGACGTACAATTGTTGTGTGGACATGGCATCATATTTGGAACAATTTGTGCAATTTTTTTTTTGAGATTGAAAGGGACGGGGGATCCCCACCGCTTGTTGCATTCACCTGAAAGTTGGCTGGTGGGCCATGTACTTACAACGGATGGCGAATTGCAGGGGATACGAGGGAAGAGAATATAAAGAAAATACAAGAAAACAGATTACTAGAAAAGGGAAAAGCAAGAACCACCATGGGAGGCACAAATAGACGAGGGGGGCAGTCGAAGGATCACAATACCAAGAACCAGCAATGAGCCTTGCGCGCCGCCCGACGTCCATATCGAACTCACGGCACCACTCATGAGTATCCACCATCATCATCGGCAAGTGCCAAGCCTAGCACCTAGCACTAACCTAGGCAGGGAGCTCCACCACGACAGGTCGAGACGACTAGCAGGATGGGGAGGCATCAATTGCTTCGTCATTAGGCAAAGGTGAGCCGAGACGACACGAAGAGCCCAAAGCTCGGCGCACCACAACGGCACTAAGGGAGGGCCTTGGACAAGCACATCAACGGGACGAGACCATGTGAAGGCCAGCCGAGAGAGAAACACACCACCGTCGGCCCCAAGCTGGCCGCACCAACACCACTAAGCGCACCACCGACACAGCTTACCCCAGCCACTAGAACACTCGTGAACAACCCCTGCCGTCCACGTGCAGCGCTCCACGGAGGGAAGCGACATCACAGCACCGCCGCTGCCCAAGCAGGGACCGTGTTTTCACCCAGCAGGGGGGTGGGTGATGTGGAGGGAACCTCAACGAAGCCTCCGAGAAGGGTTCCGGCATCGGAGCGTCATCGACGTCCTAGCCTTTGCTGGCCAAGGGTTTCCCTCAGTTCCAAGCACCACACCACCATCCACCCATCCATGGCACAGATCCGTCGAGGACAAGGCCTCAAGCACCGAGGACGGAGGAGAATGCCATACAGCCGGAGAAGAGAACCTGTCGGAATGCGTCACGACATGTATTCAACCAGGAGTCGTCGCGCCGAGCGGCCGCACCATCGGGGCAATATGACAAACTAAACGTAAAATATGGTGCAATATAGTCATAAATGTAGGAGCACCATATTGTAGTTGGAGCCATACGAGGGTGATAGTACTCCACCCCCAACCAGCGATCTTTTACCGGGTATGACACCTTGTGTGTCTTATTGGGGCCTCTCTTAGTAGGAGATGATGTCCCTCAGTGAGTCGAATGTTATGGCTTCGTCAATTTTAAAGCCAACGACGGAGCTTGAGCCAATTTTTGAGGGGCAACGAGATGGGGATGTAAACGGCTCAGGTTAATGCTCCTTCCATATCTTTTAACATGTTTTTTTCGAATTCAAAGCGGGGCAAATAATAATCGGATGCAGATTATATCGGACTGCTGATTTGGAGCGGAAAGCAGATATAGTATCGAACAATACACATATAAAAACATAGTTCTTCTTTATGTAAATATATGATAAAAAAATCCAAGCTTGTATCATTACACTTTGGCCACTTGTTCGCACAAAACTTGCGTAGTAGCACCACAACTACAATCATGCAAAGACAAACCAATACAACAACATTAAGTGGTACCAATCAGTAAAAAAGCAGTACAAATAATATACAATACCAATAATTAGATTTTTCTCGCGGCGAATACCAACAATTAGATAGAGAGCAGAACTAGCATGGACAAGTGGGTCAACGGACTAACTGGGTTGTCTCGGCATTTTTGGATGGACTAATTTTATTGGGCATTCCTATTTGACGACCTCGGATGTACAATTTGCAGCAAATACTGGATAATTCATATATGTCGGATACTGGCAATATCATATTCGCAAATCGCAACCATATAAGTCAGGTATCCGATTGACCAGTATTCACATCCGCATCCATATCGCCATATCGGCGGGTTTAAAGTACATACCATTTCCTAAAAAACATATGTGATTTGAAGCGAAAATTATCCGTGTCATTTACATCTCTGCCTAGGTGACGGAGGAACAGAACAAAGTTTCAGACTAGATTTCCTTGGGTATATTTTGGCAAAGCACTGAAGAGATATACGTCTATACTGTACATAGTGTATAAAAAAATACAGAAATGTGGTGCAAACTGCCGGTGCTGACTCAAATACTCAATGATTCCAACAAATCATTGGATCCTGTAGATTCAGTGAACATATTACTCCCTTTTTGGAGACATGCGTGTATGATCCGTGCAATTTGTTCATTGGAGACCGTGCTCAATCCGGTGCAGGGCCTCCAGCCTCCATGCTCCGTCTGATTGGCCTTTGATAATTTGATTGGTTCAGCCTCCTATCCCCGAAAACGGCGGGCGGCCAGCCAGTCCGTAACCACCGTACCATCGTAGCCTGGATGCAGAACTGTCGTCGGCCGCAAGTTGCCAATAAAACAGCTGACGGGAATTCGGTAGCATGTCAGGTGAAGACGACGTCTTCAGTCATCTAAGGGCACGTACATTGGGGTTGGGGGCGCTAAGGGAGGCGCTAGGAAGAAATTCCCGGCCGTTACGTCTGATTCCCTGCCTACGCCAGGAAATTGGCTAGCGTCGCCGCAAGTTTTTTTTTTTGAGTACAATACGATTACCATTCATACATATGAAAAGTTGGTAGTACAGGGCACGTACGCATACAAGAGAAGACACTGGAAACCCAGCTGTCCAAACACAAAAGCACAGAGGAACTTGAAAGAAACAGAAATTACAAAGAGGTCCCTGGGATCCTCTGTGCCAACCACCATCAAACGCCACCCACCACCGAGGTCACCGGAGCAACCGCCGGACGAGAGGACGACGAGAACCACAGATCGAAGCCCGACGAGGCCTCCTTGCTGACTAGCAGCTTTGTGGACCAGAAGAGAAAGCTCGCCCAAGGCGAAGCCTGCAACTTTGTGGCACGCAGGCCGGGGCCAAGCCCCGGAGCCATCGCGGGACTGAAGATCCACCACTTCCAGCCGACACCGTCGGGGAAGGGAGACAGATCCTCCCACCATCTTCCACAGAACCGGTGCAGAAACAGACGAGCAGCAGTGTCCACCGGCGCCGCCACCAAGAACGGCGCCAGCCGGGACATGCTCCTGAGCAAACTCGGAATCTCCACTTCGGCGCCAGAGCAAGCACCGCCGCGGTGGCGGAGACCGAGGACCAAAATCCGCATCGAGGACAGCGTCGCCACCACGCAATCCTCGCCCGGAAGACCAGCTACCAGATCCACCGGCGACCACCGCCATGCAGATCACCAAGAACGAATCCGAAGCAGATTTATTCACCGCCGCTCCACCACCTCCATAGACGAAGTCGAGGACGGCGAGAAACCCTAACAACCTAGCCTACTAGACTAGCTGTACACGGAGTCCGGCCGGCGAACCGACGCCCCCTCCCCCTCCGACGGCACAGGGCCGACGAGAAGGAGGAGGGAGGCGGATTCACCGGCGGAAAAGTGTTTCGCCCTTCCGGTCGCCTCTACCGCAGTGGTTCTATGGTTGTGTGGGAGTCTTTGGTTTTTTCCTGGAAAAAACACGTTTGCCCAACGGCCGGGAGCCATCCAGCGAAGAAAATAATTCTCTTTTAGCGCCTGAATAAGCGCTTGCGTTGGAGTACCAGGCGCTTACCTTTTATATCGCTGGATAATTAAATTATTTTGGCTCGGCAAGCGTCTACCTAAGCGTCCCGCAATGCACATGCTCTTAGCACTGTACTAGTTGGACTGTTGGACAATTGGTGCCTTGTTCACTCGAATAATTTAAGGTCCATTTCTTTTGGTCGGGAGAAGATTCCTATTTCTCCATCATTTCATTCTCCGGCCATAACGCAGGGAGATGCATCACCGAAAACAAAAGTATAAGCAAATTGTGTAGTGGATTGCATGAAACTTGGTAGTAACATTATTTTTGCGAAACACACACACACCCTAACCACATGGGCATCTTCACGTATCTCGATATCACGAGAACGTCGACTTCCTTGACAATAACTAAATACTCCTTATTGCAAGATCTCGACGAGTTGGACAAGGACACTTGTCGAGGCACGAGTCAAAAACAAACGTCATGTGCATCTATCCGTTCCGCACGATCGATCGATCTCGTATTACCCGAAGTGGCAGGGCAAACTAAACTAATTCACGCATCCCTTTAGCTCGCTTTGTCTCAAACCGCGACAATTATTATTCGGCACACAAGCGCATTTTCGTCGACTCCATCTTATCACGAATAAAACATACATGGAAATGGAAGTAGCCAGCACGAGCTCATCATTGCACATGTTGCAACACAAAACTGGATGGGCACACGAATTTTTGCCAACAATCTGTTAATTCATCGAATAATTACTCAAATCACACTGGAAACAATACAACACGAGCAGTGCTCGCGATCACGCCCGAATTAAGCAGCCACTGCATGCTCGGGGCCAAACGGCGACCCGACCGGCGGTCGATCGATGGGGGAAAAAATAGCAACACATGGCCGGCATGTGTCACAAAAAGCCGGCATGTAGCAGCCACTGTGACGAAGGACTAAGATTATTAATCGACTAAGTAATTAAACTAGCTGGGAATAGTAGGCGGCAGTGCTCTATTAATTTAACCTTAGCAACCGAACTCTCGCATTAGCAGCAGTGCAATGTCGGAGTGGTTGGAATTTTTTGTGTGTGCTTTTCGTCGTCGATGTTGGTGCGATTGATCACACGTGCAGATTATGAAGTGGCAATGCAGTACTGCTCGAGGATGAAGAGCGGCTTCTGCCGCAGCTGCCGGCACCGGCGCACGCTCTGCAGCAGGTCCTGCTTGTCGCCGCGCCGCGAAGTGAACAGGAGGAGCTGCTGCTTGGTGTCGTCGGCGGCCAGGGACGACGAGTGCTGCCCGCTGCACCTGTCTTCGTCGTCGTCGCCGGGAGTAGGCGGGGCGCCAGTCTCGGTCGATGCCACCGCCACCGCGGCTGCGAGCGACGTGGACGAGGGCACCCTGCGCAGCGTTGACGATGGCGCCGCAGCTTCGTCGCGGGCTGATGGCTCAGAGAGCGGCGCGTCGGAGTGGCCGAAGGTGAAGGGCGTGCTGCCGACGAACTTGTTGATGACGAGCGTCGACCGGTGCACCTTGGCGGAGGCGGGCGACTGAGGCTGCGAGCTGACCTTCACCTCCACGACGGTTCCCCTGTCCACCACCTCCACCTCCTCCTCGTCTTCCTCCTCCACTTCCATGAACACTTGTTCCTCTTGCTCGCTCTTGTCCTCACGATCGGGAAGTACGACGCGTCGGTCGCCCTGGTGCTGTTGCTTGCCGCGCTCTGCCCACGAGCAGAGCACTCGATGAAGGAGAGGCAGAGACGGCCGCCCTCGCGGTTCGCCTGGAGGTACCCGCGCGGCCTCACGACCACGGCCTCGACGACGAGGCGTCCGTCTTGGCGGCGGGAGCACATCTTCAGGCACGCTGCGTCGCGGCTCGACATGGATGGAAGCGGCGGTGGGAAAGAGCGAAGCGGTGACCGCCTCCCGCCCGAGCAGTGGTAGTTCACTGCCACGAGGTCGTCCTTCACTTCAGACTGTTCATCTGGGTAGGCCGCACTGTGCTCCCAGAAAGACTCCTCTGCCTCGACAGGTGCTGTCGGCAGAGGCGAACCAAAGAAGCGGGACATGTCGACGGCGTCCAGCGACGCGGTGAAGTCGCCTGAGCCAGTCTCGCAGCCAAGGCTCTCGGTGCAGATCGCGAGGCTCTTCTGGCTCATCGACCGGCGCACCGGCGTGTTGACGTACGGCTTGGGGACGGCCTTCTTTGCGGTGGCCACCTTGTTGTCGACGCCGGCCTGGATGGCATTCCACATGTCCACCTGAGCAGGCCGGTCGTCAGCCACCACTACCTCCCGTTTGTACTGCTCGGCCGGGCGCAGCCAGGTAGGCGCCTGGAACGCCGGGACGGCCGGACCACGGCACACGGCCACCGACATCTTCGACTTGTGGAGGAAGATGCGAAGTGGCAGTTGCGAAAGCTTTGCTCCCTGGGAAGGAGCTGTTGTTTTAGCTAGTGTAGTACGTCTTGCTGCTCTATGATCTAGATCACTTGTCGCTTTTGCTGTTGCTACACAAGGAGCTGCTCTGTTGCTGGCACGGATGGTTTGGCTACCGAGCTCGGAGGGCTATT
The DNA here is from genome assembly GCA_947311845.1 of Poa pratensis. Taxonomy (NCBI): domain Eukaryota; kingdom Viridiplantae; phylum Streptophyta; class Magnoliopsida; order Poales; family Poaceae; genus Poa; species Poa pratensis. The sequence continues at coordinate 10,271,763 of CAMZMU010000072.1, forward strand.
TGTAGGCAGAGGGGAAGGAGAGAGACTCGATGGCGTTGGCCGTCCAAGGCCAAAGGAGAGGGTTCCATGCTCCCCCACTACGCTCTGTTTTCCTTTGCCTTTTTCGCAATTTATACTTTGGCACTTCTTATTGCTTGTTGGCACGCACGGTTCGACCACCATGAAGTAATACTAGTGGAATTTCACGCGGCGGCACGCCGCGCTTTTGTTAGTTTGTATTTTTTTAAATTTGTAAAATAATTCCATAATCAGAGAATTTGAATTTTGTTAGCATTTATTAAAGTTAATTACATATTTAGATGAAGTCCACTTAGATTGTATACAAATATTAGCCAATTTGAATTGTTTAAATATGTTTGTATTTTGGCATTAATAAGTATCATTTATTTTTCTGGACATGTCGATATATTTTGGAGTACCTCCAATATTTTAGCAGTTTGAAATATCCAAATATGCTTGTATTTTCCAAATAATATTTAATTTAAGTGCGTAGTTAGTGGTGATATATTTTTTGTCGGATTCGAATCCACAATTGGGGAAAGTTCGTCTATATTGCATACAAATATTTAACAAATTCAAATCCACAATTGTTCAAATTTCAAAAATTGTTAGAATCGGGGAGTTATTCATATTTGTTTTTTTCCCGTTTATTGAATGTTTAATTTGAAAGGCATTTGAAATTTTGAAATATTTGAATCTGGAATTTGTTCAAACATCATAAATAGCCATCGTTTTGTTTGTGCTTATGTTGATACACTTGTTATATTTGGACTCTATTTGTGTTTATTAAATGCTCATATTTGAAAATGCATTAAAAAAATTAAAATATTACAATTTTAAAAGTTGATCGTATGTCATAAATAGGTGGCATTTATTTCTGTGACCATTTTAAATGCCACGCCTGTTTGGTGAAATTCAGATTTGAAAATGTTGACGTTTTAAAATTGTTAGAAGAAGAAATAGTGAGGTGTAAAAAATTCGAATTGTAAATGTTCGTGTTCGATAGTTGTTTGGATTTAAATTTGTTGAATTTGGGAAAACAAATTTGTACTTATAAGTTGTTCAAATTTCGAAAATTGTTAGAATCGGGAAGTTATTCATACGCCCTTGCTGGTAATATTTTGTAATAATTTGTGTTTTTTAGTTGCGTTATATATATTGTAAGGAAAGGCGATAGTTCTAATTTGTGTAATGTATTTAGCTGAAATTCAATTTGAAATCAATCCGTGATTGGAGGGAATGAATTTGCATTTTCTCTATATATATTCATCTAATCAAGCATTTTTTGTTAAATGTAAGTAGCGTAGGCAAATAGATTTAAGTTATATTACCTCTAAATATGTTAGCTAATTGAAATGATGAAATATACTTCCATTTTGGCATAATTTTCTTATTTACCAACATATTTAGAGGAAATATATCATGTTTGCTGAGCGCGGCAGATGCGGCGACCCGCGTGGTAAAATTTAAATTTGAAAACGTCTCCATTCGAAACTTGTTTAGATTTAAATATGCTTTTTTTAATTATTATTTTGTAATTATAAGTTGTTTAAATTTTAGAATTTGTTTAAATTGGGAAGTTTTTTAAAATTTATTTTTACGTTTACTGACTGCTCGGTTTTGAAAGGCATTCAAAAATTAAATTCTCAAATTTTAATTTTGGTCATATGACATAAATAGGCAGTGCTTATTTTTGTAGTCATGTTTTTTTTTGTCGTATTTGTAAATAATGCAGCGTGAAGAATTTAAATTCGGGAAATTAACGTTCGAAATTTATTCGGATTTCAATTTGTTAAATTTTTGAAATAGTTTGGGTTTGTAAGTTCGTCAGAAATTTAAAAATTTGGAATGTATTTAAGTTTCTGAAATATTCGAACTTGGAATTTGTTTATATGACATAAATAGCATTGTTTTTTTTCATGTTGTTATGTTGAATGCTTTTAACGTTTACGAAATGAATTTTATTTGAAGAGGATTTAAAAATTTAAAATACTCAAATATGATTTTAGAATGCTCGGTTTTGAAAGGCATTCGAAAATTAAATTCGTAAATTTTAATTTTGGTCATATGGTATAAATAGGCAGTGTTTATTTTTTGTGGTCATGTTTTTTTTTGTCGTTTTTGTGAATGACGTGGTGCAAAGAATTTAAATTTGGTCATATGGTATAAATAGGCAGTGTTTATTTTTTGTGGTCATGTTTTTTTTTTGTCGTTTTTGTGAATGACGTGGTGCAAAGAATTTGATTTGAAGGGGATTTAAAATTTTGAAATATTCAAATTAGAATTTCGGACAAATGGCATAAATATTCAGCATTTATTTGTGTGGGTATTTTTATATATTTTTTATATTTTTGTGTTGAGTATATTTTGAAGCTATTTGATTTTGCAAAGTTTAGCAATTTTCAGAAAATTGATTAAATTAAATAAGTTGGGTCCACCTGTCAGTTTTTTTTTGAAAACTGCAAAAGAAAAATATCTGACATGGTGGGGTCACTGTGACGTCGTGATGACGTCACAATGGCCGGAGCTGCCGTGGCGGAGGCGACCACGCCGGCGTCGCACGCATGCGTTGTGGGGCGCAAGCGTGGCCGCGGCGGACGCAGCTGGTCGCGGGATGCCCAGAAGCGACGGCGCCGCTGCGCTTCGGTCGCTGGAGTCGCCGCCGGTGAGGAAATCCGCGGTGGTGGATGCGGACCATGGCGGCGACGATTCGGGGCCGCGTGCGGCGTCCTAGGAAGCGGCGCTCGGCGAGGAGGGACAGGCGGCAACGGCGGAGCTCCGAGCGTGCATGGATCTGGACGGGGAAGGGCGGAGAGGCGGGGGCGCGGCGGCGGCGCTGGCGACATCCGCATCGTGCGTGAGGGAGAGAGAGAGGGGGATCTGCGAACGTTTTTGCTCAAAGACCCCTGAGGTTTCCACAATCTGCGAATAGGTCCATTGCTTCGTAAAATCGTTGACCGCGGAGCAGGCGCTGGATTTGTGAAGTTTTTTTTTTGAAAAGTGTCACGGAGATGATGTGCGAGCCGTTGGATGAAGGGGCGACGGCGCAGATCAGTGCACTGTTCAGCACTGTAGCCGTTGGATGAAGGGGCGATGGCGCTGATCAGTGCACTGTTCAGCACTAGCTACAGTGCTAACTGTAGCTATCTACAGTGCACGAGCGCGGAGATGCCGCGGATCGGCACTGTTTTTATATAGTTAGTAATGTAACCCGAGAGCATGTGCATGCTCTCGGTTGTTTCGAAAAACTATAGAAAATTGAAAACTTATCAAAATATTCTGAAAAAAATCATGCATGTACCTGAGCATGGCACATGTCATCATGCAAAATTACGCGACGAAGTGACATCGTGGCCGCCCTGTGCAAAAATGACAAATCACAGATCTGAAAATTCAAAATTTTGGATGCTATTTTCTGTCAGAATTTTGTCATTTTTGCACAGGGCGGCCGCGATGTCATTTCGTCGCCAAATTTTACACGATGACATGTGCCATGCTCAGGTACGTGCATGATTTTTTTTCGGAATATTTTGATAAGTTTTCAATTTCTATATTTTTTCGAAAAAAACCGGGAGCACATGCTCCCGGGTGCACTTTGGAGTTTCCGGTAATGTGTGTATCTTCACTGTGCTGCCTTAGGTAGGTGGGGTAATCTAAATGCTCGTCCATAGGTAGAAAATGTTGTATGGGCGAGCATTTTAATAATGTAGGTGGGGTAATCACTGTGCTGTCTTCAGTGTAGTTCAACGCAATACAAAGTGAAAAAAAAAACACATTATAATAATGGAAAAAGTATATATAGTCTGTAGCTAGTCAGTTTCTCATGTTTTATGTTACTATTGATCTGGCTAAAATACTTCCAAGCATTTTTTTTCACAAGAATTGCTTACTACTTCGTCTCGGTTGTCAAAGAGGAATATAATTTCATCAACTCTAATTTGATCACAGACGAGTTGGACCGTCTACCTCTCCCCATCTATAGTAACGAGAGGGCGATATTTTGGGCGACCCGTGCACAGCAAGCTCTTTGCCGGCGAATCGACGGATTCCTCGCCCTCCGGCGGCCGCTTCGGCAGCGGGAGGGCGGGGGATCCCCGTTCCAGGTGCGTATGTAGATTAGGTGTGCGTGGGTGTGGGCTTGCCCGCGCTGCGGTGGTGGAAGCGATGGTGTCGGTGAAGCTTTTGCGGGCGGTGGTCTTCCCCTCCGATGGTGCGGCTCCGAGGAGCTTCGCCGCGGATCTGCCGTCTCACCCTGGTTCGCGGCTCTGCGGAGTTCTCGACAGGGTTTCCCCTTCGCCGGAGGCCGCGGGATGGCGGATCCGGCGTCTGACGACATGGAGGTTGCGGTTGCTTGCGGTCAAGGTGGCGCCGTCGTTTGTTGAGCAGGGTGGAGGTGCTTGCACCGAGGAGCGTCGACTTCTTCTTCGCGTTGGGGAGCCTCCCAGTCCATGCTATCGGAGGTGTTGCGGGAAGTTTCGCCGGCGTAGCGTCGTGCTCGACGAAGATGAAGCCAGAGCTCGGAAGGACCTACTTGTATTTTTTTGTTTTCTGGCTTTTCTGTAAGAATCTTGGCGGGGTGTAACTGCAATTTCCCTCGCAAAAAAAAACTCTAATTTGATCATGAGGTCACATTGTACTGATAGAACGTCATTTGGGTTGGAAAGTACAGCCTGTGCAAATAGGGATAAAATATAAACTTTTTCATGGTGATACATAATTTGTTTAATACACACTCCTTTTGAGTTGGAATATTCCCAATGCACTAATTGCAATTTATTTATCATCTACCTTTCTCTTGTTCTTACATAGTGCTTTAGGTAAAATTTACGTAAGAAGATTCCAATTTTGTTTTCTAAACATTTTGTTTGCATCTCCATACAAGATGGAATTTTTCCTTCGTCATTGTCGGGACTCGAAATGACAATCACCCAAATTCACGGCAGTCCTTACTGGAACAGAGAAAGAATGGATAAAAATAATCACATCCCATTTTGGTTCTTTTCCTGCATGTTTATCATTGGCGCGAATAATATTTATGTTCTCATAGACATTTCATGTTATGTTTTCCGGCTTATTTACAAAGTGGAATGGATATGCCATTACTAGGCTACATCATGGTGTCGGATAGGGGCAACCTGCTTGGTGTTTGGTATCTTACATTCTTAATAATTTGTTGTTGAAAAATATCAATAAATCTTAGAAGCACGAATAAGGCTCAAAGTTTTGTCTGACGAAAAGGCGCCTAGACCTGATGGTTTCATTGTTGTGTTTTATCGTCGGTACTGGGGAATTATTAAGTTTGATGTCATGGTGGCTTTCCATCACCTCCACTGCCACGTCAGTGTTTATTTCACCGCCATCAACGTCGCCTTCATTGTTTGCTACCAAAATAAAGTTGTTCGCTCTCGGTGTCAGACTATGGGCCAATCAGTCTGATTCACTATGTGACCAAATTGTTCTCCAAGATACTCGCAAGACGATTGACTCGATCCCCTCATGGGCGACCTGATATCACATGCTCAAAGTGTTTTCCACAGATATCGGCATGACAACTTCCTGTTCATTCGCAGTTTAGCTCCCTATCTCCATAGCAAGAAGAAACCTGGAATGCTAATCAAGCGTGATTTCGCCAAGGCTTTGGACTCTGCTTCTTGGGAGTACTTGTTGGATTTGCTCCAGTGATTGGGCTTATCCATGGTGGCGTGACTGGATCATTCTTTTGCTCGCCTCGACATCATCTGCAATCGTCTGCTCAATGGCGAGGATGGCAAGCACATCCGTTATTGTCGCGATCTACGTAGATTTACCCTATGTCCCCTGGCGATTGATCTGCTCGGTTGCTCCACCGTGCCACAAGCATCGTCGGGCTTTCGCCGTTGCACATCCACGAGACTTTTTTCGAACCTCGGCAATGCCTTTGATTGATAAAGTCGAAAAGAGTTGGACAGTTTATGAGGGAAACCGGCCGAAAACCGTACAACACAATGCACCACACCGGCCCGAAGACCACGCCCCCTAAAACGAGTCGACGACTAAGTCGCCCTAGTGAACCAAAGACGACACAAACACGGCGGAGGCAAACTCAACGCCAACCCGGAGCCGCCGCTCCGACATCCACACCGGCCCCAAGGCCACGCCCCAAACCCAGCCGACGACCATGTCGCCCTAGCGACCACAGCCAACAGCCGACACGGCGGAGACGAACTCAACGCAAGACGAAATCCGGAGCCGCCGCTCCGACATCCACACCGGACCGATTGCCGCGCACCCCCTAGCCGAAGACGAAAGGTCGCCGCCACCAACCACCATCTGAATCCACTGGTCCCCCTGGCCGGTGGAACATCCAAGACGAGGCCCCAAGAGGCAAACGACGCAGGAGCGCCGCCCTCGCCCGATCCCGCGAGGGATCTGGGGTTTCCCCCGGAGAACCCAGCGTGAAAAGGCAACAGAACCACCTCGATGACGCCTTCAAGAAGGACGCGGCGCCCAAGGGCGTCGCCGTCGTCGGCCCTGGCCGACAACCAGGGCAGGGCTTTCACCCGGCGATGTGTCGCAAACCTTACAAACCGCCCATCAAGGACCGGCCAGTCCACCATCAGCGCATGCCGCAGCCACCATGGCACCCCACACCACGACGGCGCCGCGCCGACCAGACCCGGAGCCGCCGCCCCGACATCCTCTCCTCCGACTAGACGACGAACCCACAGCCGGAGATGCAGCACGGCCACCTCATGCCGGCCACACGGCCGGGGGCAACCCCGACCGCACCGATGCGCCCAGGCCTCGTCCTCGCGTGGCGCCATCGATCCGGGGCCGCCGCCCCGGCTTCCTCTCCCCGGAGCCACCGCTCCACACCCCTCCGACCTCGCGCACCGGCGACCCCGACCCGCCGTCCACACGGCCAGGCCCCGGCCGCCCCCATCAGACCCGGGCACGAGGGCCCCCGATCTGCCATGCCGCCGCAGAACCACGGCCTCCGGAGCCGCCGCTCCGGCGTCCCGCCGCCGACGACCTCGACCTATCGCCACGGCCGACGCCCCGGCCTGCCGCCCTCACGGCCAGACAAGGCACGTCCCCCTCAAATCCAGGCGCGAGGGCCCCTGGATCCGCCACCACGCCGACGAACGGCGCCCCCGGAGCCGCCACTCCGGCCTGCCAGCGACGGCAGCACTCCGTCCCCGTCCCAGGCGGGTCCGACGAGCGCCCCGCGTGCGCGAGAGAGCTGAAGAGGAACCACCCCGTCCGCCAGTTGTGTGGCGACGGGGAGGCCGCCACCGCCGCGGCGCGAGGGCCGGCGACGGCAGTGGCGGCGAGGCGCGGTGGAGGGGAGGACCCTGGCGGCGCGAGGAGGGCCCCCCGGTGTCGCCTGGGTGCGACACGGGGGGGAGGGGAGAGGGGGGGGTGGTGGAGGAGGATGGGGTGGCCGGCGGCGAGCTGGTGGCGGCGGCGGCTGGGGGACGGAACCCTAGCCGCGAGAGCGTCGCGCCACATCCACGAGACTTGATCTTTCTGTTGCTCACTGGTACAGAGGCCGCATGAGAAAGGAAATAGCCGGTGATGACCGGTGTTGTCAACTAAAAATACCGTAATGCGTAATATGCTTGATCTCTCCATCACTTTTGTGTGTAATACTTCGCTGGACTACATGAAAAACAGGTGGAACTTAACATGTTACGGATGTGTAAGGTATGGTTATCTTATAATCTAATAATGGAACCGGGCTCACCTTCTAAATCACCAACGCTAGTGCAAAGGATTGAAAATGAAAAAATGTGTTATAAAAATGGTTATCTTATGCACATGAAAAAAGGGGTCACCACATGGGACGCCGTCGCAGAAGAGCATTTCCCATTGAGAGCCGCCTTGCTCTGTACGGTGCATGACTTGCCCGGCTGCGGATATGTCTCGGGCCAGGTGTGTCAAGGACATTGTGCGTGCGTCAGGTGCATGGACGGTACCACATACCTACAGCTACCGAAAGAGGGGTCTTCGAAACCGTCCACATGGGGCACCGAAGGTGGCTACCTAATAAGAAAGACCCGTGGAGAAAGCGTGGAGACCTGTTCAACAATGAAGATGAGCATCGAGGACCTCCACGTAAGAGAACCGTCGAAGAGATTAAAACGCTTTTGGCTAACCGGAAAGAGTGTCCTGCGCCGGGAAAGAAGAAGAAGGCACCAAAACCGCTCTTGGATGTATGGAAGGCGAGGTTCGTGTTTTGGGACTTGGCGTACTGGCCCATTCTCGGTACGCCTAATTGCCTTGATCTAATGCATATAATGAAGAATGTGTTCGAGAGTTTGTTTGGCACTGTGGTCAACATGGCGGAGAGGACCAAAGATGGGTCGAAAGCAAGAAGCGACCTGATACATTTTGGTTTAAGGGAAGAGCTTCACGGGGGACACCCGAAAAGGCCGGGGAACGATCAGTACGGGGGACGCCCGAAAAGGCCGGGGACGATCAGTCGGATGAGGAAACAGACGGTCACAAGGGTAAAAGGGTTAAGAGGAACAATGTCTATTACTGCCCCCCCCCCCTCCAGCTTCACTCTGAAGAGAATGAGATCGATCAACTCTTCAAGTGTCTTCTAGGAGTCAAAGTGCCTATCGGTTACGCGGGGCTGATAAGCAGATAGCTAGACCCGAAGAAAAATTGCTTTAGCGGGATGAACTCTCATGACTGTTGCGTGATGATGACATAGATATTTCCGGTTGCAATCCGAGGGATAATTGACAAGCACGTCCGTGAAACACTTTTTGGCCTTTGTAACTTTTTCGACGTCATCTCTCGAAAGTCGATCACCCGGAAGCAGCTCTCTAGGCTGCAGGAAGAGATCGTTGTGATACTATGCGAGCTTGAGATTTACTTCCCGCCAGCATTCTTTGACATCTGTGTGCATCTGTTGGTCCATATCGTGGATGATATAATCCATCTCGGGTCGTTGTTCCTGCACAATATGATATCGTTCGAATGGTTGAATGGGGTCATCAAAGGATTTGTTCGTAACAGGGCCCGTCCGGACAGAAGCATTGTTCAGGGCTTTCTCACCGAAGAGTGCATCTCTTTCTGCACGAATTATCTAGACCTCGAGAACCATGTTGGTTTTCCCGTAAACAAGCACCTTGGCAGGCTAATTGGAGCAGGTCAGAGAAATGGACGGAAGAATTTGCATGTGGACTTTGAAGGTCGACGCGCCGACTTTGAGAGGGCCAACTTAGTAGCACTACAACACATTAATATGGTTGACGATTATCGTGGTATTTCGCACGGCATATGCCACGGGGTGGCTTATTTGAGTGGTTGCGACAGCGCGAGCGACGGCGTTCCGGCGGGATTGGGCACAAGCACGGAAAACACCGAGACGTACCCAGGTTCAGGGCCCTCGTGAGGAGGTAAAACCCCTACATCCTGCATCTGTGATGTATATGGTGGAGTATATGGTGTTACACGGTTGCTCCTTGAGCTGTACATGCTCTTAGCTAGAGGTGCTTGAGCTGCCTACATGGGTGCTTGAGAGGGAAGTGAGATAGTACGTGAGTGTGAGAGTGTGAGAGATTGAGAGCATGAGGCTTGGCTGCCTACATGAGGCTCCCTGGTGCACCTTATACACTGGTGCCCAGGGGACAAGGGGTGGCCCGCGATGACATGCGTATAGTGGGGTACTGTAGCGCATAGTGTTTCTTATTCAGCAATCGTGTTCTTCCTTCAGTGACATCATGTACAGTGTCCGGGTACAGGTATGGCTTGTCTTGTCTGCGTGTGTCCGATGGGACGAGTGTTGACTTCGGGGCAGCCGGCCAGGAGGCCGGGAAGGCGGCGTGCCTATGTTGGCTGGCGGGGACTCAGAAGTCGATGTAAGCTGGGTACCCGGAGACGGGGAGCCGGCGAGCCCATTATGGCTGGCGGGGACTCGGAGACGGGGAGACCCGGAGACGGGGAGCCGACATGCCAATGTTGGCTGGCGGGGACCCAGAAGTCGATGTAGGCTGGGTACCCGGAGACGGGGGTCGACGAGCCCATGTTGGCTAGCGGGGACCCGGTGACGGGGAGCCGACGTGCCTATGTTGGCTGGCGGGAACCCAGAAGTTGATGTAGGCTGGGGATCCGGAGACGGGGAGCTGACGTGCCCATGTTTGCTGGCGGGGACCTGGAGCCGGTTTGCGTTTTTTTGGGGTCCTAAGACCACCCGATGGTAATCCCACCGACAGTAGCCTCCGAGCCTCCGGGTGACTTGAAGAGTCGGGCGGAGGTTCATCGTTGTTGTTGTAGTGGATGGTGATGTCATGCTCGCCATGCGGACACGGACGTCGGGTCCTGCCAGATGCGGACGTGGGGTCCGCCGGCCGATGGGCGCGGAGCTCTGCATGTTTTCCCTGTTACATCAAGTAAACAAACTGAATTTGCAACTGTGCTGAGTAAAATATTGGGGATGCCGGGTGAATATTTATATGCATGCCTGATGCCGGCTCACTTTTGCCCGATTCCTTTGATCTTTTTCTCGTGCGCTTAGCCGCCCGGGCGCAGGCACTTGCCAGCCGAACAACCGGGTTGCGGTCTGTGGGTCGAACCGAAGAGATGCCGGGGCGCTCGTGGCACGGTACTTAGATCTAGAAGCTGGATAGAAGCGACTCGGCGAAACGACAGTGAACATCTATATGTGTGGCTGAGGCCGGCTCGCTGTTGCCCGGTTCCTTTGATCTTTTTCTCGTGCACTTAGCTGCCCGGGCACAGGCTCTTGCCAGCCGAACAGCCGGGTTGCGATCTGCAGGTGGAACCGAAGAGATGCCGGGGCGCGCGTGGCACGATACTTAGATCTAGAAGCTAGATAGAAGCGACTCGGCGAATTGGAGAATTTTTAGTCGGCAGGCGACCGAGCGGTAGGAGCTAGCACCAGCCTCCGGGTGTCTCCCGAGGAGGTCCGAGCCGATGCGTGTAAGAATGTGAAGCGGAAGCCTCACTTAGTTGTTTTTATGCCATAGCCGGTGATGCGGTTCGGGTTGTCGAAGCGGGGATGTTCGAGTCCGGCGGCAGAGGCGGAGGAGGTCGGCCAGACAGCCAAACGGGGCAGCCGGATCGGCCTCCAGCCAGATCAGGACGTGATGACGTGAAAACAGACGTTCGTTGGGAGACCCCAAGAGGAAGGTATGATGTAGTGCAGCAGCAATTTTCCCTTGATATCTACCATGGTTATCAATCCAGTAGGAGTCAAAAGTGCTTCAGAAGGTTGTCAACGGCACGAGAATATATGGCACGGCGCAATGTCAGATGATTTGGTGGTTGACGTGCACCTGCCCACTACACAATAAAACTACTTTGCCCCAATGAAACAGGAAGGTTGTCAATCTTCCCGGCTTGCGGAATACAAAAGATTAAACAATTAAACGGCTGGTGTGGAGAATAATAATAAATGCAGGAAAGTAACAGAGAACAGATAATTGCAGTTGGTGTTTTTATCAGTGTAAAAGAATGGACCGGGGTCCACAGTTCACTAGTGGTGTCTTTCCATAAAAGATAACATGCATGTTGGGTAAACGTAGCTGGGCAATTGACAAATAGCAAGCGCATGACAATGAAATATATGACAAGATAGTCTATTGTAGTATTTATTGGGCATTACAACATAATACATGGACCGCTTACCAGCTGCATCCATGCCTAAATAATCCACTTGCGGGATAGCATCCGTGTCTCCCATTAGTATTAAGTTGCAAACAACAGATTATTGCATTAAGCAAAGTGTGTAATGTAAACAAACGCATTAGACTTAACAGGAGTACCCTTAAGCTAAGCATTAGTTATTTTATCCCTAGTGGCAACAGCACATCCACAACCTTAGATGTTATTGTCACTCACCCAGATTACTGGAGGCATGAACCCACTATCGAGCATAAATACTCCCTCTTGGAGTCATAAGCATCTACTTGGCCAAAGCATCTACTAGCAACGGAGAGCATGCAAGAACATAAATAAAACAGTAGATAGATTGACAAACAACTTGATCATAACATCACTATTCATCGGATCCCAGCAAACACAACATGTAGCACTACAATAAGACGATCTTGATCATGTTAGGCAGCTCACAAGATCTAAACATGATAGCACATAGTGGAGAGACAACCATCTAGCTACTGCTATGTACCCGTAGTCCAAGGATGAACTACTGACGCATCACTCCGGAGGCGGGCATGGTGATGTAGAGCCCTCCGGTGATGATCTCCCTCTCTGGCAGGGTGCCGGGAAGAGCTTCAGAACCCTCCCGAACTAGGTTTGACGATGGCGGTGGCGACGGAACTTTTCATGGAATAATGCTTAGGTCTTTAGGATTTTCGGGGCGGATGCAATATATAGGCGAAAGGGTGGCGCGTGGGGCCAGCCAAGGGCCCCACACACCACCACGGCGCGCCAGGCAGGGGCCGCACCCTAGTGGTGTTTGGCTCCCCTGGGTCGCTTCTTCGTGCGCCCTTCGGACTTCGTCTTCGTGTCGGTGAAAAACTGGGCTTCGTTGATTTTCGTCCAATTCTGAGAATATTTCTTGACTAGCTTTTCTGAAACGGAAAAACAGTAGAAAACAGGAAATGGCACTGTGGCATCTTGTTAATAGGTTAGTCCCATAAAATGCAAAAATTGCTATGAAGTGTATATAAAACATGTAGCTATATATATAACAAGCATGGAACATAAAAAATTATAGATAAGTTTGAGACGTATCAGCATCCCCAAGCTTAGTTCCTACTCGTCCTCGAGTAGGTAAACGGTAAACGGTAATAATATAATTTTTGGAGTGACATGCTACCAACATAATCTTGATCAATAGTAGTGTAAGGCACATGAACTGAAAGTTGTGATCCAAGACAATTGTCTATAGTTACCAAAAAGTAAAGAAGGAGTAAACATAATATATCATACAAGTAAAAAAAACTTTTCATGGATAGTACTTTGGAGACATGAGCTATGAGAATTTGCATAAAAGTTAGCTCACCAAGCAACATTTTTGAATTAAAAGTGTTTGGCCAACACAAGGGAAGATTTAAGTTTCAACATTTTCTTCAACTTTCAACATATTTATGTCATGGATATTGTCAACACAAAGTAGCATAATTAGTCTAATATGCTAACATATAACAATTCGTGTACCAAAGTTGACACTAGTGTTTGCTTGTGGAGAATAGACAGGAGTAGGAAAACTGACTCAACATAAAAGTAAAAGAAAGGCCCTTCGCAGAGGGAACAGGGATTATGTCATGTGCTAGAGCTTTTTAGTTTTTGAAATCATATAGAGAGTAAAAATATATTTTGAGAGGTGCATGTTAATGTTCAACGAATGGTAGCAAACAATACAGTATTACCCCTGCCAACCAGACTTTTTATGAGCGGCTCTAATTGAGGAACGTTATTTCTGCAGCAAGCAGATCATTCCTCTTTTCTCCTTTGTTTACACATGCAGATGTTTGACTGAATGCTCAGGAACAAAATGTGAGGAGAGTTTATGATGAAAGTTGTAAATTAAGTGGGCTGGGCATCCCGCTGCCAGCTCTTTTTGCAATTTTTTTAACAACTCTTCAAACAAATATAAGTGAAACAAGAGAGTACTTTCTTCAAAAGAACTAATAGCTCTAAACAAGACATACATGAAAAACAAGAGCTAGAAGCATAGCATCGCTAGACAAGAATACTCAACAAGTATAAGTGAAAAATAGAGTATTCTAATGAAAAAGCGATGTCTCTCGCAAACAAGAGTGCTAGGGTCCAACTAGTTATGACCAGAGAACAAAACATATACAAACTGAAAATAAAACACACAGATGCTCCAAGAACAGCACTTAAAATGTGAAGAAATAAAAATATAGTCTCACTAGAGATGACCTGATAATTTGTCGATGAAGAAGGGGATGCCCAAGGCATCCCCAAGCTTAGACGCTTGAGTCTTCTTGAAATATGTTGGGGAGGTCCAGGGGAGTCTCCCCAAGCTTAAGCTCTTCACTCTCTTGATCTTATTTTATCACCCTTCTCTCTTAATACTTGAAAACTTCCATCACACCAAACTCAGAGTAAACTTCATTAGAGGGTTAGTGCATCAAATCATAATCTCACTTGGTTTTGTAAAGACACATTATAAACATCATTTTAAACATTAGCTATTGTTTACTAGCCTTATGTCAAGCTCTTCCCCTTTAAAGAATTTCACTTAACACTTGTAAAAGAGAGAATGCAAAACTAGACAGAATCTGTCAAAACCAGAATAGTCCGTGAAGACGAATTTTTTGAGGCACTTACGTCGCTCAAATCAGAAAACGCTGAACTAACGAAAGATAGGTAAAAATCTCAGGCTTCTGTACAAAATTTGCATATTAAAATACTGCTCCGTTATTTTTCACAAATGTTTACCGTGAGGCACATAAATCTGTTTCTGGATAGCAAACTAAACTTTTAGTGCTATCTTGCTATTAGATGCTTTTCTTGGCACAACAAAACGAAAAATAAAAGATACAAATGAATTGTTACAGAAGTAAGCCAATTCCTTTACTAATAAAAACTTAAAACAAAGGTTGCCTCCCAAAAACGCTTTCTTTAATGCCTTTTAGCTAGGCTTGATAGTTTTAATGATGCTCACATAAGAATTGAAAATGAAGCAAAGGGAGCATCAAGAAGCAAATATGAAACACATTTAAGTCTAACCCACTTCCTATGCATAGGGATCTTGTAAACAAATAATTCCGTGAAGAACATAGTGACAAGCATAGGAAGATAAATCAAGAGCAACTTCAAAACTTTCAACATAAAGAGAGGTGTTTTAGTAACATGAAAATTCTACAACCATATTTTCCTCTCTCATAGTAATTTCCAGTAGCATCATGAACAAACTCAACAATATAACTATCACATAAAGCATTCTTTTCATGATCTACAAACAAATAATTTTTATCAAGCCCAAAAACTGTGGGGTCATTAAACCCACTTTTGACAATAGTAGTATAATTAATATTATCAGGCAATATAGGACCATCATCAAGAGCATTATCATATATAATAGTAGGGAGCACAATTTTACTTTCCGTTATTTCCTCTTTTTGTTGAGTCAAGGAATTTGCTTCTTCAAATTTACCAAAAGAAGATATTTCAATAGAATCATGACATTCCACAATATAGCATTCTTCCTCCCTAAGTAGGCATGGAGGGTACTCATATAATGTACGAGTTAAAGAGTTACTATCTTTAGGAGGTAGATCCTCCTTTTGTCCTTCACTCTCCTCCTCTTTTTCATCCAACGAGCTCATAGTTTCAGCAATTTCTTCTTCCAAAGGTTCCTGAAATACAACAAGTTCTTTTTGAGAATAAGTTTTCTCAAGATATTTAGTAATATAAGGATTATCATTGTAATATTCAAGGCAATAACCAAGTATAGCAAAATTCTCAGATTTATAAGGAGCATCATCTCTATTTTTAAGCAAAGCAGCAATTTCATAAGCTCCCATAAAAAAACAAATTCTTCAATTTGTTCAAGATTATCCAAGTCATAGTTTCTTTTAACATAAGCAGCCAAGGTTTCATTATCATTATAATCACATCGAAAAGGGAGGTGTTTATGCCTTCTGCAACAAAAATATTCATTAAGGCACCAGGATTCATCATAAGTAGAGCACAAGTTTCTAGCAAAACCATTCAATTTATTTATTTGTAACCATAAGTGTACCCCTTTTTGAGACAGGCGGTATTCCTTATATAACAAGATAAAATAAAATAAACTAAGCAAGACAAAAACAAAGTAATGAGATTGGAAGTGTGAGACTCCCCTTGCTGTAGCCTCTTGACTCTCTGGCAACGGCACCAGAAAATGTGCTTGATGACGTGAAAACACACGTC
The DNA here is from genome assembly GCA_947311845.1 of Poa pratensis. Lineage (NCBI taxonomy): Eukaryota > Viridiplantae > Streptophyta > Magnoliopsida > Poales > Poaceae > Poa > Poa pratensis. The sequence continues at coordinate 10,287,627 of CAMZMU010000072.1, forward strand.
CGTTGGGAGACCCCAAGAGGAAGGTATGATGTAGTACAGCAGCAATTTTCCTTGATATCTACCAAGATTATTAATCCAGTAGGAGTCAAAAGTGCTTCAGAAGGTTGTCAACGGCACCAGAAAATATGGCACGGCGCAATGTCAGATGATTTGGTGGTTGACGTGGACCTGCACACAACACAATAAAGCTAATTTGCCTCAACGAAACAGGAAGGTTGTGTATCTTCCCGGCTTGCTGAATACAAAGGATTAAACATATGGTGTGGAGAATAATAATAAATGCATAAAGTAACAGAGAACAGATGATTGCAGTTGGTATTTTTATCAGTGTAAAAGAATGGACCGGGTTCCACAATTCACTAGCGGTATCTCTCCATAAAAGATAACATGCATGTTGGGTAATGAAATTACATCTGGACAATTGACAAATAGCAAGCGCATGACAATGCAATATATGACAAGATAGTTTATTGTAGTATTTATTGGGCATTACAACATAATAGATGGACCGCTTACCAGCTGCATCCATGCCTAAATAATCCACTTCCGGGATAGCATCCGTGTCTCCCGTTAGTATTAAGTTGCAAACAACAGATTATTGCATTAAGCAAAGTGTGTAATGTAAACAAACGCATTAGACTTAACAACGATTATTTTATCCCTGGTGGCAACAGCACATCCACAACCTTAGATGTTCTTGTCACTCACCAAGATTACTGGAGGAATGAACCCACTATCGAGCATAAATACTCCCTCTTGGAGTCACAAGCATCTACTTGGCCAAATCATCTACTAGCAACGGAGAGCATGCAAGAACATAAATAAAACAGTAGATAGATTCATAAACAATTTGATCATAACATCACTATTCATCGGATCCCAGCAAACACAACATGTAGCATTACAATAAGATGATCTTGATCATGTTAAGCAGCTCACAAGATCTAAACATGATAGCACAAAGTAAAGAGACAACCATCTAGCTACTGATATGGACCCGTAGTCCAAGAATCAACTACTCACGCATCACTCCAAAGGCAGGCATGGTGATGTAGATCCCTCCGGTGATGATCTCCCTCTCCGGCAGGGTGCCGAGAGGAGCTTCAGAACCCTCCCGAACTAGGTTGACGACGGCGGCGGCGACGGAACTTTTCATGGCATAATGCTCGGTCATTAGGGTTTTCGGGACGGAGGCAATATATAGGCGAAAGGGCGGCGCGTGGGGCCAGCCGAGGGCCCCACACACCACCACGGTGCGCCAGGCAGGGGGGTCGCGCCCTAGTGGTGTTTGGCTCCCCTGGGTCGCTTCTTTGTGCGCCCTTCGGACTTCGTCTTCGTGTCGGTGAAAAACTGAGCTCCGTTGATTTTCGTCCAATTCCGAGAATATTTCCTGACTAGCTTTTCTGAAACGGAAAAACAGAAGAAAACATGAACTGGAACTGTGGCATCTTGTTAATAGGTTAGTCCCAGAAAATGCATAAAAATGTTATGAAGTGTATATAAAACATGTAGCAATATGTATAAAATAAGCATGGAACATCAAAAATTATAGATACGTTTGAGACGTATCAGGACGCAGCCGGCCAGGCATCCAAACGGGCAGCCGGATCGGGACGCAGCCAGCCAGGCATCCAAATGGGGAAGCCGGATCGGGACCCAGCCGGCCGTCTAACCAAACGGGGTGGCACCAGCCGGATCCGGACTCAGCCGGCTGGCCAACCAAACCGGATGGCACCATCCAGCACGTCTTTTTCCTCTTTCTCTTTTCTTTCTTTTCTTCTCCTTCTCTCAGCCGGCCAGCGCAGGAGCTAGCCGGCCTAGCACGGCGAGGGCGGCCGGACTCGCAGGCGGCATGGTGGAACGGGGGCGCAGGGCACCAGAGCCGGCCACGGTCAGCCGGCCCGCGGGCGTGTGCAGGCGGCGGATTGGAGCAGACAGGGCGGAATGGCGCGCCACGCGCTGGACAATGGGGAGCGCAGGCGGGGCGGAGCAGGCGGAGGCCGGGCATGGACAAGCGAGGTCGGGGAGGATCCGGCTCGCTCGGGCCGAGGAGACGGCCGGGTGGACGGGGCGGAGCCAGAGCCGGCATGGCGCGGGCGGCCAGGCGCAGCTTGCGGAGGCGAACGGGGCGCAGGAGCCCGGGGAGGCCGACGTGGAGAAGAACGACGGGCGCGGGCAGCAGAGGAGGTGGAGCAGCCGGCCGGAGTCGGCGCGGGCGATGGGAGGGAGTCGATGCAGGGGGAGCTCGGGCGGAGGAGATGCGGGCGTGGACGCAGATGGTCGCGAGGGCAGAGGAGGACGGGTCGACGGAGGAGAGTTTGGGCGCGGATGCCCCAGCACACCGGCGAGGTGGAGCTGCTCGTGCGCCGACGGGAACGCGCACGGGTGAGGTCGCACGGACGCACCAGCGTGGCCGAGCGAAGGAGATTAGCGGTGGAGACGAGTGCGTGTGTTGCACACGACGAGGACGAAGACGGCGTGGGCATGGGAGACCAACGACGCCGAGCCTCCGAGCTTCTCCGGGAGGCGACGCAGAGCCTCCGAGCTTCTTCGGTGGAGAAAATGGTGATGACGGGACGACGACGACGATGACGACGATTATCAGCGGTCCCGCCGGGAACGGGACTCCGGTCGCCGCTTTGCCCACGGTGGGCGCCAAATGTCATGGTATTTCGCACGGCATATGCCACGAGGTGGCTTATTTGAGTTGTTGCGACAGCGCGAGCGACGGCGTTCCGGTGGGATTGGGCACAACACGGCAAACACCGAGACGTACCCCAGGTTCAGGGCCCTCGTTAGGAGGTAAAACCCCTACATCCTGCATCTGTGATGTATATGGTGAAGTATATGGTGTTACACGGTTGCTCCTTGAGCTGTACATGCTCTTAGCTAGAGGTGCTTGAGCTGCCTACATGGGTGCTTGAGAGGAAGTGAGCTAGTACGTGAGTGTGAGAGTGTGAGAGATTGAGAGCATGAGGCTTGGCTGCCTATGTGAGGCTCCCTGGTGCACCTTATAAACTGGTGCCTAGGGGTTAAGGGGGCCCACGATGATATGTGTATAGTGGTGTACTGTAGCGCATAGTGTTTCCTATTCAGCAATAGTGTTCTTCCTTCAGTGACGTCATGTACAGTGTCTAGGTACACATATGGCTTGTCTTGTCCGCGTGTGTCCGATGGGATGAGTGTTGACTTCGGGGCAGCCGGCCAGGAGGCCGAGGTCGGGAAGCCGACGTGCCTATGTTGGCTGGCGAGGACCCAGAAGTCGATGTAGGCTGGGTACCTAGAGACGGGGAGCCGGCGAGCCCATGTTGGCTGGCGGGGACCCGGAGACGGGGAGCCGACGTGCCTATGTTGGCTGGCGGGGACCCAGAAGTCGATGTAGGCTGGGTACCCGGAGACGGGGAGTCGGCGAGCCCATGTTGGCTGGCAGGGACCCGGAGACGGGGAGCCGACGTGCCTATGTTCGCTGACGGGAACCCAGAAGTTGATGTTGGCTGGGGACCCAGAGACGGGGAGCCGACGTGCCCATGTCTGCTGGCGGGGACCCGGAGACGGGGAGCCGACGTGCCCATGTTGGCTGGGGGACCCGGAGCCGGTTTGCATTTTTTCACGGTCCTAAGACCACCCGGTGGTAATCCCACCGACAACGATTATTTGACAGAGCACCAAAACATAATTAGGAAGAAGTATAGTGATAAGGGCAGGACGAGGACGTAGGGAGAAATAATCAGAGAGCACAACTCCTCTTTCGCGGGTTGGTTCAAAGACCGGCTTAAGGCTAATCCGCCGCCAATGATCTCTACGGACGACACACTCTTATACGCCTTGGCACATGGACCCGCGACAACCTCGAGACGTTTCAAGCATATGATATCAACGGGTTCACATTCTACATGGAGGAGAAGGACAAAAACCTGATTATTATAACTCAGGGGTAACGATGGAATCCTACACCGGTGACGAAAAGACAAGATACCATGGAAGGATCGAGGAGATATGGGAGCTAAGCTACTCTGGAGAGAAGGTGCCAATGTTTCGTGTCAGATGGGCCAAGAATATCACCCTCGAAGACCGATATTTCATCACCATGTCTGTACCCTAGCCAAATCAAGCTTCAACGTCACCGCACAAAATGAGCCATGGGTATTGGCTAAGCACTGCACACAATGCTTCTTCATAACCGACCAGTCCAGGCCTAGTCGTGTTGTTGTGAGGAGAGGCAAAAGGAACATCACCGGAATAGATGGAGTCGCCAACGAGGACGACTACGACCAGTACGGCGACCCAAATATAGAAGATGACGACAACGATCAGGAAAGATACACCACAAGAAGAAGCAAGGCCACGGTATCAGCAAAGTCAACAGGTCCTCCGTTCAGAAGAAAAAGTCACAATGTCGGGCTAAATTTTTCAACAACGACCAAAAAAGGAAAGAAGATTGCCAAACATTGACGATTGAAGCACTTATTATTTTGTACCCCTCATTTGTATAACTACGCACTTCTTGATATGAGAACAATATTGTATCCCTCATTTGTATCCCTCTTATTGTATCTTGTGTGAATTTTTTAGATTTTTTTTCAAAATTTTCAAATATTTTCAAGTATGTGAACAATATTGTCAAATATATGTGAACAATTGTGCAATTTAAATAATGTATGGTTTTCAAAACTTTGAAAAACAGGGTCTGTTTTTCAAAATACTGAAAAACTCCCAGGTTTCCTGTGGCGCACGATAGCTTACCTGTGGCACACAACCCTATGCGCCACATATAACTTACCTGTGGCGCACGGTCGGGCCCACATGTGAGTGCTCTGAACTTACCTGTGGCGAACAGCGGGTGCGCCACAGATAAGTTGGATGCCACTTACATGTGGGCCCCCGCGCCTCTCTCCCCACCTTCCCCAAATTTCCCCAAGTCCCGCGCCTCTCCCGCCCCTGTGCTCGCGCCGCCGCCGTCGCGCACCCGCCCCTGCTCGCTGTCGCCACCGCCGCCGAGGACCTCCACGCCATTGCACCCTTCCGCCGCCGCCGACGACCATGCCGCGCTCGGCCCCTCACCCTCCCCCACGCCACGCCGCGCTCGGACCCGCGTGTCCACCTACACGACGGCGCGCCCGTCTACCTCCCGTCCACGCTCGAAGAGCACCTCCATAGCGCCGTCGACGACCTCCCCTCCCTTCCCTCCCCGAGGTGCTGCCCATCTCCTTCCCCTCCCTCCCCTACCAAGGGCTTCACCCTAGGTGTTTGCTGAAATGCCCAAGTGAATTTTTTTTTGCTTTATTTTGCTGCTTCCTTGCTGCTAGTTCCTACTAGTGCTTCTAGGTTCTGCTAGTGCTGCTAGGAAAATTTTAGTAGATGAAAAAATTTGGAGACCAAAAAATTTCAGAATTTGTTTGCCAAGTCAAATATGGTCACTGCTTAAACATGCCTTAGAAAACGACTTGAATTAAGGTGCTAGATGTATTCAAAAAATTATTTCTGTGGTTTATCATGAAGTACTATCTTAGTACAAGAGATCCATGAAGGTAAATGTTAAATATGATCAAGATTGATACTTTGAAAATGATCCAAAGTTGGTACTTTTTAAGAGGAATGAAGATATATGGATGTGAATTTTTTTAGTTCCACATGTTCTAGTTATTGGATGTGAATGTTTATGGATGTGGATGTATAGGATGTGGATGGATGTGCATGGGTGATGGATGTGGATTTATATGGATGGATGCATGGATGTGGATGTTTTCTTATTACCTGTGTTCTAGTGAGTTGCTGAAATTTGCCGAAATGTTTATTCATTTCCGTTTCGGCAAATTTATCGCACTCCATAGCTACATTTTTTAGCAAAGGTTATGCCGGATTTTTTCGTTTTCTTTTGTTACTAATACCGTGCTATTTACTAATTAGTGCAGACATGGCGAACAACGAGGAAGCCGGCGGTTCTGGGGCTCATGCCCATGATGAACAAGAACTTAGAGAACCACTACTGCAATATTTATGCTCGCACGAGCCCATTGATCAAGGCGGTGATGGACCGTCGAGGCCCCATGAGGACGACGAGGAGATGGGGAATGATGAATATGATCCTCGGGAGGATACGTCGGATGCGGACGACACCACTGACCCGGGCGACGCCGGCACAGATGGCACCTCAGGTAGCCGCCAAGCGACAGCGGAAGGAAATGCGCCAAAACTTGGTGGGCACCGATCAACTAGTATTCACAGAGGTGGACCCCGTTAGTGGTATGCCTTTAGAGCCTGAAGAATATGCGATGGGCTTCGGCAACACCTGTGCCGCCATTGCTCAAGAAATCTGCTCGATCAACGATGGGCACCTAAGGCACAAACTTAAAGAGCCTATGGAAAGGCTCCTCATTCAGAGGGTCCACTCGAGGTGCAAGCAACCGTGCCCGGGTTAGTCCAACAACAAGTGGCGCAGTCGCTCAGTGCCATCATGCCTAGCCTGGTGCAGTCGATCAAGAATTGGATGGACCAAGGGCAACAAGGGCCGTTTAACATGCCCAGCTTTGCCGGAAGCAACTCCATCAATCTGGCGCCTATGATGGATGTTCCGGCCGCCAACCCTACTTGTGGTAGGGAGGATGCGACGCCGGCCGCCAACAATGAAGTTGCTAAAGGGGTTTCGCCAGCCAGCGCGCATCTTAGCAGCCCCTCCATCATCTCTTCCACACCCGTCCGTGGTCCAACGCCATTACCCGAGTTTGAAGCCCTCACGGTAATTAAGCGTCGCAAGTCTCAACAAATTATGTATATACCTCATCCTTGGCGCACTCTCTTACGCCTTACATGCATTTTTCGCAGGCCGATGAGGTGAGATGCATGTTGCTATTGCGTGTGGAGAATGAGCTTCGGGATGTGGCAAAGGCACGCATCATACCACCACTTCACCGCGTGATACACACAGTGCCTATGCCTCCTGACGTGTTTCGGATACATATTGATCGGGTGCTCCCGGGTTGCGATGACTTTTATCCTCCGAGTCAACCCGCAGATGCCGATTTCGACATAACCGTTCATGGATGCTTGGGTTATCCCATGACATGGCCAAAGGCACTGATCCGTTTGGACCCTCCTATCACCACCCCACCACAGCCAACACCGATACGTTTGAATCAAGATGGAGTGCCAAACATCTGGGATGTCCTATCACCAACAAACCGCAACTTTAAACCACTAGACATTCCATCCCTCCCGGTGGTTGATCTTGTCGAGCCAAGGCAAGACGAGGATGATGACCATGGTCATGACTTCTGCATGGATAATGATTTTGGCGACGGAGGACACCACCAGGATCACGATCTTCAAGCTCCTCAGTGCTCTAAGCGTCTTTTCAGTTCTCAAGGAACGCCTGAAGCTGCCCCCTTCACCGAGGATCAACAAGGCAACAAGTCTTTCAGCCAGGAGACACTCCTTAGGGCGGTCATGTCGGAGATTCAAAAAGGAACCATCCCTCCCACGGCGGCCGAGAAGAAGCCTCATAAAGGACGGAAAAGAAAAGCGAAGGGTGCCCATGCCTCCAGCAGCCAACCAGCGCCGGCGACTAAGGAGCCAATCCGGGCTAAGGACAATGTAGGCGTCTCCAAGTGGCATTCGATTCATGAGTTAGCTAAACCGATACTGCCGCCGAGAGTATACAAGCTCCTAACTGGGCATATGAGGAGTCTCCATGACATGGTTCTGCATATCGAGGAAACTCTTCTCATCTGCTCACGTTCAGTATACCCGATTTTCCCGGTAAAGGTACCAAAGAACATTGTCTTTGCCGATGAATACCCCGCGGACGTGTTCTTCCTGAGATTTGAAGAGATCTTCGACATGTACCATATGAAATGACTCCCCATATGCTTCGTCCGCCTGCTTGCTCTCAATATGCAGTACCAGCTTATGGGAGAGGAAACCCCGATCATAGCGATAATGGACCCCTACCACCTTCAAGAGGGCCGCGTGAACCACAATGAAGGTAAGCGAGAAGCGGCGTGGTACATCCAAAAGTTCTTCTTGGAGAATCATGACAGGAAAGCTATTCTCATGCCATACTTTCCCGAGTAAGTCATTCACTAGCCGCCATTACATGCTTTTCATGAATTTCCATCAGTACAAAGTTTAATTTGAGTATGATGCTCTCCTTTTGTGCAGGAACGAATACTGTGTCCTCATTGTTGCGTACCCGAGAAAGTCGGAAGCCTATTATTTGTACTCGGGGAGGCATCACAAGAAGAAAAACTATGAACACATCAAGAGTGTTATGAATGAGGCTCTCAGCGGCTACGCCTTCCATGATGGCCCCATCGAGATAAAAAAAGTGAGAAATGGCAACCTGATATTTGGCCACAAAATGGATTTTAAATCCGTCACGCAGCCAGAACACAGTAAGCTGGATGCCTACTACGTCTCAATGCTCATGCATGAGTACGTACGGGATCAGCAACAACTACAGTTGCCATATAGTCTCCGCACAGGGTGCCTGAAGTACATGACGGAGGCCACTGATGCTCAGCACAGGGAAGAGTTCTGTCGCATCCAGAACACGATTGCAACGACAATCACCCAGGATGTCCTCCGTACGGAGGGGTTGTACTACTACGGCCACACAATTCCACTGAACGCTGACGTTGAAAAACGCTCAGAAGATCAGGGTGACTACGGGTCATTCAACACTTTAGATGGCCACATGCCTTTCCCGCCGAAGCCCAAACCGAAAGCGAGCAAGAACAAGTGATGGTCGATATGTTATTGTTCTGAGTGCAATCGTTGAACTTTTATTTGTGTCTTGTAAACGTTATTCATAAACTTGTTGCTGTTTTTAGTTTCGATCTTCGAACATGCTACTTGTTGCTGTAAACGTTATCAAATGTGATGAATTTGTGTCTATTTCGGAACATTCCAATGTGATTACTTTATTTTGGCCACTTCATCTCTATTTATACTATACTTGTACTAAACTATGTATTTATACTCCATGTGTATTTTATACCTGTACAAATACGAAATACGGTGTTGCAGATTTTTTTTGGAAAATATACCTGCGGCGCACAGGATGAGTTACCTGTGGCGCACGGTGTTAGCTACATGTGGACTACCTGTGGCGCACAACGAAGCTTACCTATGGCGCACAGGTAGTTTACCTGTGGCGCACGGAGGGAGCGGCAGCCCGTATAGGGGTGTCCTGATAATCTTACCTGTGGCGCACGGAGTAGGCTATCTGTGGCGAACGGGCCTGTGCGCCACAGATAAGTCAGGTTACCTGTGGCGCACGAGCCCGTGCGCCACATATACCACTTATCAGTGGCGTGACGATAGTGGCGCACGCTCGTGCGCCACAGAAAACTGTTTTCGTGTGCGACATATAACCTTTTCTGTACTAGTGTCAGCTCAGCAAGAGATTATGGGATGAAATTCGTACAGGAGGCTCTTGGTTCACATGGCCATCACGATAATTCAACACACTTCAGGATCAAATGGAACTGAAATTCGTACAGGATGCTCTTGCTATACGAAAATCAGGAACTGGATTCATGACCGTGAAAGAGGAATTGAGTATTATTTGGGTACTTAACGGGAGAGTGGATTCAGATCTGCAGTCATTGATGCCGAGAGCTGATCTTCGATACAGTTTGAGAGGCATGTCGGGGATGTCGTGGTCGGTGGCGAAGAAGATCAGGCGTTGTCGGAGCAGCTCACGTGGACGGCGGCGGACGAGACAGGGCGAGGCGGCATCTCGAAGCGCTCCTGTCTCCGGCGGCCGACGGGGACGAGGTCGACCTTGACGGTGAGAGTTGGTGGAGGCCCAGAGTGTGGAAGATCTTGCACGGCGGCCGTGGGGGACGGCGGCGGCGAAAGCCCTAACCCTAGGCCGCCATGCTCGCGCTCGGGCGTGGAAAAGGGAAAATGAGTCGAGGATGTCGGGTTCTACCGTTTCGCACGGGAGGAGTTCGAGTTATATTGGGGTGGCAGTTTTTCTGTAAATAATTCAAACTCTAGAGGGTAATTTCATCCGACGGCACTCAGGAAGCAGAGAAAAGCTCGGGAAGCACCTCCGAGCTAGCTTTTCCTATGGCTCGCTCGCGCAGTTCATTTTCCGACTGTGCTTTTGCTCAGCGCTTTCCCACGGTTGGCTGTTTATTTGTGCTTCAGCTTTTCCACCCCAAAAGCGCGGAAACAAACAGGCCCCTCGCTGGGTGTAAACTCTACTCTAGTCTGTTCTACCACGGCTGGGCCTCCTCGCTGTTGTAGCGGCGTTTCCTGTGAAAGGCAGATCACTCGCTCTCGCTAGGGCCCTGCGACCTTTCAACGGCGAGCCAGCTGGCCGAACGACGGGAACGGGGGAGTGGGAGATGGGGCTGCCCAAACGCCTTTTACGACGGCACGGCGCGCGTCCGTCCGTCCGATCCGCCCAGGCCATGCCAGGACAACGGAGCAACGAGAAAAAGCTTGGGATTCGCTGGGGTTTTAGTGGGGGCTCCATCGTCGGGCACCGCATCGGAATCTGCGCGCGGAGGAAGAGATCGGATGCGCGGTGAGGGCGAAAGGCGCAGCACACCGTGCCTCCAGGAGAAAAGAAAAGAGAAGAAAAATTCGCGCCCGTTTTCTGTGGCTCGGCGCGCCCGGTGCGAGCGCCCACTGCCGTTTATTGGAGCCCGAAACGGAAATGGTTCTACCTAAGCGGAGATGCCCGCGCGTACACGTACCATACCGAACTTTTTTGTCAGTGTAATTGTTTGGCTTTTGTTAATCTAAGATATACATGACACCACGCCCGACTGCGTGCGAGTAATATTTGCTTACCCGCGCCTCCTTGGATTTGACCTGATTTTGGGAAAATTAATAGCTCGACCGAGTGAGAGCTGAGGTAGTATTACTACTTTTGGGAGTGTTGTTTGTCGTACGTGCTGCTTTATTTTCGCTTGAAAAATATAATCTCGGAAAGAAAATGAAAGCAACGCCCGTGCTTTTGAAATCTTCTTTTGGTAGAGTAGAGCCCAGCTCCTTTCCCGGCCCGTCTCTTGTCCTGAGGCAAAGCATAAAAAATCGAAAATAAACGAGACCGCGCGCGCGCGGCTGGTTCACGATTACTATGCCTGGTGCAAATATATATGTTTTTTTCTCCGTGTGGTAAAGGCTCAAAACAATAAGTTTTCCGGGAGTATATGGCACAATTGGACATCTTTTGTTTCTTTTTCCGTGGCCAGCAGCTCCAACTATACCGCATGCATGCATGCAGCCGGCAGGCGATATCTCCGTTCCGATGGATCTATCGGCAGGGCAAACATATATACAGCTCGCATCGGATCGGACGGTGGAATCTGGCCGGGACACCTTGACGCGACGGTTCAGGGGCCGTGCCTATACATGCACACGCTTGCGAATTAACCCCGCCGACACGCACCGGAATTATTGCGATACGTTTCCTCTCGCCCGCCAGCGGTACTACGACGGCATATATGCAGCAGGCGCTTTCCTTCGCCGGACCGTCCTCGGCCGTGTCCACCATGTCCCGGTGCGCTGATCGTAGGCCGTCGGATCGCCGTAGGACGGCCGCAGGGGATTGGACAAGATCTTTCTGTGGGCGCGGCGGCTTCCTTAACGAAGGAAGGAACGAACGAGCGTAATCAAATCTACCGCGATCGATCTATCCTAAAGCCGGCCGGCGTGGTCCGTGGTCTGGTCCATGGCTGCATAATTCGATCCAAGGGGAAGTCCAATGCCGAGGATCGGAGGACCTTTCCTCCTGACGTAGACGCGGGCCTCTTGCTGATGACCATCTGGAATTGCACTATGATAATTCCCGTCGACGTACGTCATCGTATGGGATACAGGAGCAAATCGTATGGATATATAACGATCGAGTCGGTACCACAGCTTTGTCATGACTTGTCAACCATGCGCATCCTGGCGTCAATTGGCAACTACCAGAACGTCTATGTGCGTGTTTGGTAGGCTGCAGATAGGCCCGTCAGCTGCGAGCCCGCCGTGATTGGTTGCCTGTATGAGCCGTTTGGCCTTGCTAGCGCGCTTCTCAAAGCATTCTCGGGTCAGGCCCTGTAAAAACGGACGAATCGGCTATTTTTCTAGGGCCAGGCCGAGCACAGCGTAAGGGAGGCACGCGAGCGTACTCTCGGGAGACGCCGCGTCCCTTCGGGAACACTCGTCATTTATTCCCATCACCGCTCACTCTCCCACTCACTCCACTCCTCCACTCGCACTTCTCCTCTCTCTCTTCGGAGGTGGCTGCGTTACCAGCGGCTCATCGAGAGCACCTCCAGAGCACCAGCGGGAGAAGAAGGCCGGCCATCCTCTCTCCCTCCCTAGGGAATCAGGCGCTTCGTCGGCAAGAACTGAGCACCGCGTCATCCCGTGTTCGTCGAGTTCTTCGTCAATGGCGGTAAGATGATTTCTCTAGCCCTTCTATGGTTCGTACGCATCACACATCTGTAGATCCAGGTCGATTTAGGACCGTAGTGTGACATGCACCGTAGATCTACAAGGTTTAAGGGTTCAATGTTCATCTATGATTTGATATTTCGGGCTTTGTAGTTCATTTCTGGTGTCTCCTCTATATTTGCCGTATTTCCGTGGTCTACTAAAATGAGCTCGATGATTTCTGTCGGTTATGGTCTGATACCATACCCGTTCTGTGTTTAGTGGAGATTCGGTCTAAGATTGGGTGTGTATTTAGGGCCTATGATGAAACTGTTTGTGGAAGGGGCAATACTATTGAACCTTGTGCAAGGTAGTGCACATTGCATCTACCGTGTTCTTGGTTCAGTAGTATCACCTCTTCCCACATTATATTATGTCTGTGAAACACAAGTCTGAGGCCGTACCGAGTTGTGCGATTTGAATGAACTCTGTTTGCATCTCATTTTTGTCTATGATGATGTGTGATGGTGCTTCTACCAGCTGACTGCCAGCAAAAGCAAGAAGCAGGCATAAGTACATGTGTGTGCTCTTTGCTTTTGCTGTGTCAGCTGGTGCACCCTTCTAGTTCTGAGACCAATGAACACTTCCTTTGCATATGAATTTGTGCTGCATTTTGAAGCTAATGATTTAACCATGCGATGTTCAATGCAAGGGGATTAGCTACAGAACCGGGTAGTTCATAAATTTCATCAATTCTTGTATTGCTACCTAGTTCTGTGGTTAACCCCTATGCTCCTTGTTGGCACTGTATTATATGAGGCTTAAGTACAATTCAACAGGTGTCTTCTAGAATCTGTTGTTGTGCGCAAGTAAAATTTCTTTGCGCATGACAGTTGGTACTAGGAGATCATCTTTTGAGTGCATCTGATTTTGGTCAATGTTTCGTATAGCATTTCTAACTGACATGTTCAAATCTTGTCCATTTTGAATATGCATTGTATGCCTTTTTTGACGTGTCACACACTGTTTTGTACTAGGATTCGAAGCTCAAGGCCCCTATGGACGTGGTTGAGATTGACAATGTGTTCAAAAGAAAAAAGGCAACATATGGGTGGATCAAGAATGAGGTGTCCCCTAAGCACTTCATCAAAGTGCTCCTCGCACCTGGATTAGGGGTCCTCAAGTTCCTGAAGCCTTCAGGCCCTACTTGGGTGAGGTGCCTGGTGACATCACGTCAGAACGAACACGAGCTGCATTTGGACAATCACCGTGGCTGATATCAATGGGAGAGCATGCCTCCAGAAGGGATGGCTAGCTTTTGTCATAGCTCATTGCTTGGAGCTTGGTTACCTCCTCATGTTCAAGAAGCTCGGTCGAATGGAGTACAAGGTGATCATCCTCGACAACTCGGGCTGTGAGCTAGTGAGGATGTGCCCTGACCACCCAACGAACTTCAGGAAAGACGACGACTAAGCTAGCGGATTATGGATCTGGTTCCATCTGACTATGTTTGAAACCTGTTTTATGCGACTTGTTTATGTGCATTATGTTTGCTGTCTGTTATGCTATGTAGGTTTGTTACTTGTTTAAGAACATCTTTATTTGTGCAGCGCCTGGTAACCTCACCACAATGAAGAAGAGGTTACCGCAGCAGCAACTTTGCATTCAACCAAACACAGTGTAGCTGCATTAGGGCATGCAAAGGATGTAACCAAACGCCCAGCACCATGTGCTGAGCCCATGCCACGTTCTTTGCTGCAGCCTACCAAATGAACCACACAACACGACTCAGAGCCCGTATTTGCTTAGCAGGGCCCCATGGAGCCTGCCCCGCAGAGTTCCGAAAGAGCTGCAGCCTACCAAACATGCCCTATGTTTTTCCGCGTGAGTCTCAACATTCGGGCTGAAAATCTCGAAGAAGAAGAAGAAGAAGAAGAGCTGCATGCGCTTGTGATCCTTGTGTTGGAAAATCGGTGTGCAGTCAGTGCGTCTAACATGACTTGCTATTGACGGTCCTCGCTTAGTGCGGCACATCTTTCATCTTTCACGTGTTAACAATGATGATGTACACCAGATCACGACCATCGAGAATCAAATCAACTAGTTGATGTTTCCTATTTTCCAAAAGTTCTATCAAATCAGATTAGACTTATGGTTAAGACTGTGAATCGGTTGGAAAGGAGAAGCAGATGTTGATGACCGGTCACAGGCGTGTGTTCGTGTTTGAAGAAAATTGACATATAGTATACCGAGTGACAGCATGTGTAAATTCGTGTTTGAAGAGAATTGACATATAGTATACTGAGTGATAGTGTGTACATGTTCATCTTTGAAGAGAATTGACATAGTAGTATACTAAGTGACGGCGAAGAGAATTGCCATATAGTATACTGAGTGACGTCAATGCAACAGAGACCGTTAGCTACATATATATACACAGAACCTACACAGCATGGTATCTATATATAGTAATTCTTAACTGGCCGAGTAAATAAGTGCCAGTAGTTCCTGTGTAAGCAAGTATTCGGATAGGTTCAGTGATATCACAAATTAGGTGCCGCGGGCAGAAAGACAGAACACACACCATTCGCTTAACAAAACCGAAAGTTGGAAAACGAATGAAGGCGGGCGTCATGGAATAATAACAAGCAACTTTAATTTGGTCTCAGCTCAGCTGACCCCTCTTTGGAACGAACAGCCAGCTGAAAGCAAATTGATTGCGTGTATATATCCACTGAATCCAACTTTAGGGGGGCACTGATCTTTAGCTGTATGACGATCGAACCGGTCTATATTTGAGCATGCATGATTGGAATTGGGAAAGGCCCATGTTAGTTAATTAATTAATTAAGCAGTTTTTCCTTGGTAGTTTCATGTTGGTTGATCCCCTTTTCAATTACGTACTAGCGCAATAGCTAGGGGTGATGATCGAAGCAGAGGCCTACCAGCTTTTTGTTGAAATCGACTAGCGATTTAACAAACCTAAGAAGCAACTCTTCTCTCGTGTGCTAATGGGGCTTGCCTGATTGCTCGTCATTGTCTTCTTTGTTTGGGCCACGCAGGCGGTGTAGCTAGTGGTGAACACACGATCGCTACTTGGGACGTTGACGTCATTAAATCAGCGCTGCTTTGAACTCGTCCTGTTTTGTCCATCGATACTTGTCCTAAATGAGAAATATGACATGCTCGCCGGAGCAGATTTGGCCCTGATTTAATTACCTGGGTTATTTCTTTACCCTGCGATCGATTGGCATGTAGATCAGTCTCCTGACGTAGTAGATACTAGTACATGGGTAGAATTTCAGATAAGGTTTCGCTAGCTGACTAAGAGCATCTCCAACAGGCCTGCTAAAAAAAAATTGCAGCGCCAAAATAGCGTTTTAGCATGCTGGGCGCTTGTTCTTCTTTATCAGACGCGCTAAATTTTCACGCGAAAACTATCAGGTTTTCCAGGCACGCTAAAATAGCGCGCCGCAAACACGTATTTGCACTGTTTAAAAATGAAAACAAAAATAAATAGACTGGAAATATAAATATATTGATTTGACAAGGTTCGACACGAACACGAACTCAAACAACAAGCACAAACTAATTCAAACTTATTTAGACTCAAACTAAGACGAGTCCGACTACTCGTCGTCGGAGGAGAACTCAGACTCGTCGGAGGTGTCGGAGATGTCGTCCTCCAGCGCCTCCCACCTGCTGTCGCCGATGGGCCAGGTGCCGCCTCCGCCGCCGTCTTGGCCACCCGCCGCTCCTCCGAAGCTCACGACGCTCGGCCCGCCGGCTCGGCCGCTCGGGTCTGCCAGTACTCCTCCTCCTCGGTGGCTTCGCGCGGGTGTCTCGCCTACCAGTCCGCCACGGCGCGCTCGTCCCTCTCCGCGACGAGGCGGAGCGTCGCTCAGCGGCGGTCCTCGTCGGTGATGAGGCGCGGCGTCGACGCCATGTTTGCCGCCTGCTGCGCGTTGCGCACGTCTTGGAAGTTCATATGGCCACGCGGGCGGATCACCGTCGGGTACGACCCGAGCGGGACGCGGTCATCGCCGGACCGGATCTCGGCGGTGAAGGTGCCGTTAGGGGGCGCGCAGACGCCGCGGTATTCGGAAAAAGGCTTCGGCGGCGCGGAGGCATGGTGGCGGCGGCGCGGAAGCTCGGCGGGCGGCGGCTCGGAAGCGGTGGGAACTTTCCGGATGCGTGCGGGAGAGGAAGAGGGCGGTTGTGTGGCACGTGGCTGTGCAGCGCGAGTTGGACGCGGGGCGCTTTATATAACGCGGCGCGTACCGCTTTTGCCAGCGCGCGGGACGGTTTTCGCAGCGCGCGCTTTTTTCCCGCGCCTGCTGGAGCGCGCGCAATGTCCCCGCGCGCGGGAAAATGCTGATATTTCGCGCGCGGTGTTTTTCCAGAGGCCGTTGTAGATGCTCTAATAGATAGAGAACAGGTTGTAGTGGGATGCTGACCCAAAGCAACCTGCTGCAACCGTACTGGTACGAAGGATTGCGTGATCGAACCGATCGACCGACATCGATGGTAGGCTCATCCGCTCCTGGATGACAAGCTACTGATCGACTGCACCTACTCATGATCGATCCCCCCGTGAATCTATCTACAGTACATTCTATCCACCACACGTGTCCGTGGATGTATCGTAGGAGCACGAATCTCCACGGGGCCCAAGCTAGCTAAGGAAAGCCGATCAAATGAGGCAAAGTACCGGACGGACGTTCCCAGCCCCCGGCCGGAGGACCCAACACGTACGACGATCGATGATCTCAGCAAGCACCCGGCGGGCACGGTATGATCGCCATGCATCAGGATCCAGATAGATCAGCCGCAGGTTTGCACTTTGCAGAGCACGTACATCGTGTACAGTCCAGGGTACAGAATTTACAGGTTCGTGTACGTCGTCTGTAGATAGTTTCAGCATCTGGAAGAGCTTCGCGCACATATGAGCACCGGCCCACGCCCCGGCACTACACCGGACCAGAGCAGCAACGCAACGGACCTACTACACCCACCACCTCTACGGCTCTACCATACGAAGTTTCAGCATAATGCAAGCCGTCCGTACAGCGGCGCCCCCACCATGCACCACCGTCGCCGTCGGCAAGCCCGGGCTGGCTGGAGGGGCCTTGGATCCCACCACCACCACCACATCGATCGAAGTCATCGAACGCGCCACGAAGGGAGGATCCCTCGGTGGATACGCACGGCGTTTTCATGCACCTTGGGCGCTCCTCGATCTCATCAACAATGCGTCCTGCTCTTTCCCTGTATGCCGCGATCTCTCTTTGAGAGGAAGATCACGGTAGCCGGTATGTAGAGCTCCATCGGCCTGCCTGTTGGCTGGTTTGGACAAAGGGAAAAGGGCAAAGGCGATGTGATGGATGGAAGGAGGAGACCAGCTCGCTCGCTCGCATTGGGCCGGGCCGCGTAATAATGCACCGCTTTGCGCGGTGACACGCGCACTAGCTCTACACTGCCGGCCGGCCAAGTTGCATGCATGCCGGTTGCCCGGCCCCCCCTCTGTGTGTCGAGCACTTGGCGACGCGCGGGAAGATTTGCATAAGCTAGCGGGCGGCCTCATGCATGCTTAGTCCCTAAGCAAGGAGGAGGGCGTACGTACGTCAGGTGCTAATCCGGCTGGCTGTGGATTCA
The DNA here is from genome assembly GCA_947311845.1 of Poa pratensis. NCBI lineage: Eukaryota > Viridiplantae > Streptophyta > Magnoliopsida > Poales > Poaceae > Poa > Poa pratensis. Next base: position 10,305,663 of record CAMZMU010000072.1, read on the forward strand.
GGGGAAATAATGGAGACCGTGTGCATCACATTTTCTCTACCACTTCTTACCCTGATAAAGAAGGATCACCATGTATTCAAACCTATAATCATCTTTCCGCTTACCCAACCTCCTCCGTCCCTCCGTATGAACAAGCGGTAGATGCATGAGAAAATAGAGTGAAATAGAGTGGAACTTCCTTTTAAGGAAAAAAGATGATCAGATAAATTATACCAAGCACAATATTTATTGAACGGTGAAAGAATCTTACCAGAGGCTTTAGTTGCTACTTGCTAAATAAAGTACAGTATTCAAAATGTTATTTTGTTGCAGCATTTATCTCTTTGTAGTGAAAACCTAAGTTAAAAAAGAAAGATAAAGCCGCACATGGTACTTACGAATCGGATTTGTGTCCAGTTAAAGCAGCGTTCGGTAAATCGTAGCCCGGCCCAGGTTGGACATAATGCATGGGCTGAGCCATTGTAGAAATGATAGCCCAGTCTCAACTTGCCCCAAAAAGAAGAACACTATTGTCCACTAACAAATCGTCGTAGAAATGGCCCAATAGAACTCATACATCCGGCTCTTAGTTGCTTCTCTTGATTTTTTTTGTCTTTTTTCCTACCTCCTTTTTGTTTACTTTTTTTCCAGATTTTCCTCTTTATTCGATTATTTTTTCTTCTATATTATAGAATATATGTTCCTCCATTTCCACACTAATGCACATGTGCATGAAAAGTAAAGTTTATAGCTGTCAAAAAATAAAATAATGTATGTGAATATAACTATTTATCCCCCCCCCCCCCCCCAAAGAAATGTTTGTAGCTCTCCCAACAATGTCATTGTATAATATTATGCAAAAACTAAAAAAATGAGTGCAAAACACATATCATCTTTATAGAATGAAAATAACTTATTTTTATAAACTTATCTGAGTAACTTGTGTATCTTTTTGACACGTAAGAATTTATTTAATAAACTAAAGCATTTTTCATAACTCTTTTGAACATTTTATACAACAAAACATTTCTTAGTAGTGGACAAAAAATTTATATGCTAAAAAAATAATGGAAAACATGTTTGCAATGTCAGAAAAAATGTGCATTTAGTTAAGAAAAATATTCGTGTAAATGTAAAAAGAGTAATAATCACACGAAAAAATGTTAAATAAAAGAAAAAAATAGCAAACCATTATATACTAAAATAGTTGAGACATAAAATCATAAAATAAATAATAGTAAATTAAATATAAATGGAAAACAATATTGATATAAAAAATATAAACTTTAAATCTAAAACGTAGAAGGGTAATGAAAGAACAGGAAAAAAAAATAAAGAAAAAACTTAGACCTTGTAAACCTTATTGGGCTAGGACCAGTGGTGCTGGAAGGGTGTGACGAGCCTCCTAATTCCTCCCAGTAGGAAACGTTGTGGCCCAATACCGGAATTATATGCTATAGTGGTTAACACGCCCGATGGGCTTAGTGGTATCTTGTGCACTTCATCTTTTTTTGTTGTTGTTTTTATGGTGTTTTATCTTTGTGTGTAACATGCTCTTGTCAATCGGGAAGACCTAGTAAGAAAATGAGAAGCTGATAGAGATAACATGATTAAACAGAAATAAATAAGTAATGACGTAGTACGGATCAAGCATACTTGACAAAATTTACATTGAGAGCCAACATTGGTATAGTTAAGCCTGGCCATCCCTGTTTTAAAACGGTTTCAGCTGGTTTCTCAAACCAGCCCGTCCCTACCAGTTTTAGTCGGGTTGGTTGGCTTAGATTGTTAGATAGGAGCGGTGATGCCACGGGTTGGTGCGATGGTGTATACGGTTTGGCATTGGTGTACATGTATACGTCTGCTACCTCGTATATGTAATCCTGGCGACGCGTCAGCGGATCGTCGCCACAGCGAATCAAGGCCACGCGGCGGCGGAAACACGTACATAGCTAGCTACTGGCAGCCTTCTACTCCCTCCATTTCAAATTCAATGACTTTCGTTTGCCTACATACGGATGTATTTAGACATGTTACAAGTATAGATACATCTACATGTACATAAATAAAAGCCATCTAATTTGGAAAGGAGAGAGTACTAGCAGCCATACGTAGCTAGCTAGCTAGACTCCAACTCCAGGAGTGATTCGAGCATGATCCGGAGCAACTGACTAGAAGATCCAGAGGAGCTCCGAGAGATCCAGGAGGTGGCCGACCATTACCGTACGGACAAGATCCGGGCAAGATCCAGAGAAGCTCGCAGAAGCCGTCCCCGTCTGCGCCAGTACCTTCCCCAGATGCGGTGGGCCTTAGGGATGTATTCGCCCGGCCTCGTCGTGCCGCTACCGCCGGCGGCGACTCATTCCCGCAGCCCCATGTGCGCCGGACGAAGGTAGAAGACGAAGTCTTTATACGAGAAAAACGAGAGACATACCCGTTTAGTATTAGTCAAATCTCTGACGGGTGTCGTAGTGGCAAGTTTGCATTTTTGATCGATCAAATGGTCAAACTGAGATTAGGGTTGGTAATAGTTGCAAGACTGATAAAACCCTAAAAATTTAAGATTTACAAAAAATACATGATTATGGGCACCCTAAATGCGGCCCAGGTAGGAGCCTTCAGGCGAGAGGACACCAGAAGAGCTCACGTGGGTGTCACCATGCCCAAAGGCTATGGTTTTCCCAGCCTGTTTGGTGAACGTAACCTGGCCTGCATAGCCCACGCTATCAGCAGACTGATGGCTACCTTCATTTTCTTTTCTGAACGAGCTGAACAAAAACAAAAAGGTTTACAATTGTGGTAGGTTTGGGTTTGTCTTTTCTTTCTGATCTTCTAGTTTGTCTTCATAAGTAATATCCACGCTGCAATGGTGTAGGCTATTTTGTTCACATTCCACTTGTTACATGCACCACGTACTTATTAACCAGGCTCAAAACCCTGCAGCAGCAAAACTGAGTCTGGCCGCCACTGCTAGTATCAGATTGTCTTTTCACTGAACAATTCACAATGCCTTTTCCACATGCCAGGGTGGGTGTTTAGTACGATGTTTCATCAAAGCACGACGGATGATACATTTTTACTCTAGTCCACAGTCCACACCACGGAGCAGAGCAGAGCGGGATCTGCTACTCGATGGCGCCATGTCTTGTCAGACACCCAAGCTTGAAGCTCGCTCTCTCGATCGATCCAGCACGCGGCTCAGGAGATTCACAACACCTTCTTCCACCACAAGCCCAGATGGCGGTGGTCGTACCTGTTAAACGATAGGCTAGAATCTGTGAGGTTGTTGTAAACGTATCGGTGAAATATAAACCGAACGTATTTGTTTCCTTGTATGCCAAGTTGAGATCGATACAATCCTCTGGCTTGTAACCGAACCTCTGTAATCTGTTTAGGGTTTTGCCCTCTATATAACACGGAACGCGGCACGAGGCAAAGTGCACGCTTAACCCATCCAATCTACAATCTTCACATGGTATCAGAGCTAGCCCTCTCCACGTCCACCATGGCGAGCTCGAGCTCCTCCAACCCCTCCGTGTTCGCTGGTTCCCTCTTCACGCATCCGGTGACCGAGAAGCTCGGCAAGGGGAACCACATCCTGTGGAAGGCGCAGGTCCTCTCCACAATCAGGGAGCGCAGCTGGGACGGTTCATCGATAGCAAATCGCCCGTCCCGGCCATGGACATTGAAGTCCAGCGTGGCGGCTTGACTGTCAAGGAGCCAAACTCTCTGTACGGGCAATGGCTTGCCCAAGATCAGCAAGTGCTGCATTTTCTGCTGACTACCCTCTCGCGTGAAGTTCTTATGCAGGTTCACGCCGCTGTCAGCGCTTCTGAGCTGTGGGATGCGATCGCGGCGATCTACGCCTCGCGCACCCGAGCCCAGACCGTCAACATCCGCATCGCCCTCGCCACCACCCCGAAGGGAAACTCGTCCATCGCTGAGTACGTCGCCAAGATCAGGAGTCTGGCAGACGAGATGGCCGCGGCTGGGAAGAAGTTGGACGGCGAGGAGATCGTGTCCTACATCCTCGCCGGCTTGGACGGCGACTATAACTCCATCGTGTCGGCGCTCTGCTCACGCGTCGAACCAGTCACCGTGGGAGAGCTGTACGCCCAGCTTCTCAGCCATGAGCAGCGCCTTGAGCTTCTTCACGGAGCGGGCGCCCTCTCTGCAAACGCCGCATACCGTGGCGGCTATCAAGGCGGTGGTGGCCGTGGTGGTGGAAACCACGGCAACTTCGGCCGTGGCGGCGGCAACCAAGGAGGTGGTGGCGGCCGTCTATACGGCTCATATGGAGGTGGCCAGCAGCAAGGCCGTGGCAATGGAGGCCGCGGCGGCTACCAAGGCGGCGGTGGCCATCAAGGTGGCAATGGAGGAGGCGGCGGGTACAACAACGGCAACAAGACCCGCTGCCAACTATGTGGCAAACCTGGCCACGACTCCAAGAAGTGATGGGAGCGCTTTAACCCGGACTTCCACGGGCCTCCGGAGAAGAGTGCCGGAGTATCCTCTACGTCGGGCTCCTACGGCGCCGAGTCAAACCCATGGCACATCGACACCGGTGCCACGGATCACATCACCGGCGACCTCCACAAGCTCACCGTCCGCGACAAGTACTACGGGAACGAGCAAGTCCACACTGCCAGTGGGTCGGGTATGGACATTCATCATATTGGTCATTCCTTATTAAGTACCCCCTGATCGCAATCTTCATATCAAAAATATTCTTCATGTCCCGCAAGCGAAAAAGAGTCTTTTGTCAGCTCATAGACTTGCTAGAGATAATCATGCCTTTGTTGAAATTCACCCAAATTCCTTTCTTATCAACGATCAGGCAACGAGGAAAACCCTTCTCCACGGCAGATGTAGAAGAGGCCTCTATCCACTTTCGTCCACAACATCGAATCCAAGCAAGCATTCTTTTGGTGTCAACAAACCATCTTTGGAGAGGTGGCATGCGCGTCTAGGTCATCCTTCGTCGATCATTGTCAAGAAAGTCATTAGCAATAATAATTTGTCTTGTTCAAGTTTGTCTGTTGATGATTCTGTCTGTGATGCCAGTCAAAATGGCAAGAGTCATCAACTACCCTATCCTAGGTCATCTAGTGAGTCAAAAGCTCCTTTAGAGCTCATTTTTTCCGATGTGTGGGGCCCTGCCCAAGAGGCTGTTGGACGAAAGAAATATTATGTCAGTTTTATCGATGACTTTAGCAAGTTTACCTGGATCTACTTTCTTAAGTATAAATCTGAAGTGTTTAAAAATTCCATGATTTCCAGAATCTTGTTGAGCGACAATTTGATAGAAAAATTCTTGCTATGCAAACTGACTAGGGAGGTGAGTATGAGAAACTCAACTCCTTCTTTACCAAAGTGGGTATTTCGCATCATGTATCTTGCCCTCATGCGCATCAGCAAAATGGGTCAGCCAAACGCAAACATAGACATATTGTTGAGGTTGGATTATCTCTCCTAGCCCAAGCATCAATGCCGTTAAAATATTGGGATGAAGCTTTCTTTTCTGCCACTTTTCTCATAAACCGCACCCCTACAAAAGTTCTTAACTTTGAGAGTCCATTAGAACGCTTGCATCACGAAAAACCTGACTATAATTCCCTTAGAATCTTTGTGTGTGCGTGTTGGCCAAATTTACGTCCATACAATTCTCACAAGCTTCAATTCCGTTCTAAACAGTGTGCTTTCCTTGGTTATAGTCCGCTTCACAAGGGCTTTCGATGTCTTGACATATCTAGTGGCAGAATTTATATCTCGAGAGATGTTGTTTTTGATGAATCGGTTTTTCCTTTTCAAGCTCTAAACCCCAATGAGGGTGCACGTCTTCGGTCAGAAATTCTTCTTCTCCCGTCGCATTTGTCTAATCCTTCTAATCATGGGGGAATTAATAATGATGATCATATGATTAATGCTCCTAATTTTTCTAACCCTAACCGTGCAAATCTGGAGTTTCCTGGTGATTTTATGCAGCAGCAACAGGAAACACTTGGCTCAGGACACGAAGAGGATTCGGCTGACGGCGCCGATCCCGAGAGATCGCCTGCAGCGCACGATCCCGAGAGATCTGCTACAGGATCCGACCAGCACACGGGGGATCCTTCTCCGCTCCAATCTCCTCCTGTCGCGTGGCCAACTCCTGGCGAAAGCGCGTTGGCGCACGGCGAACGACGCGGAGCGTCATCATCACCAACTCGGCCCACTGCCAACGTGGCACCACGCGACAGGCCCCTCACGTCACCTGCGGCTGGAGGCGCGGGATCTCTGCCGGAGCGCGGATCTTCTGCGCCAAGTGCTCCTGTGTGCCAAGCTGCGCCAGAACCAACCAGAGTGCATACTCGATCAAGAAGTGGTATTTTTAAACCCTTTATTCCAACCGATGGTACTGTTAGGTATGGAAATTTTGTCTCTACTGGAGAGCCAGAGAATTTGCATGAAGCATTAGGAGATAAAAAATGGAAAGATGCTATGCATGTAGAAGTTGATGCACTTATGAGAAATAGGACTTGGCACCTAGTACCATCAAAGGAAGGGAGGAATATAATTGATTGTAAATGGGTGTATAAAATCAAAAGAAAAGCAGATGGTAGCATGACAGATATAAGGCTAGGTTAGTGGCTAAAGGTTTTAAGCAACGCTATGGCATATATTACGAAGACACCTTTAGTCCTGTAGTTAAGGCTGTTACTATCAGGTTGGTTTTGTTTATTGCTGTTTCCAGGGGATGGAATTTGCGCCAATTGGACGTACAGAATGCGTTTTTGCATGGTGTTCTAGAGGAAGAAGTCTATATGCGGCAGCCACCTGGCTATGAAGATAGCAGCAAGCCGCATCACATATGTAGATTGGACAAGGCCTTATATGGGCTGAAGCAAGCGCCTCATGCATGGTACTCAAGGTTGAGCACAAAATTACAGGAGTTGGGGTTTAAACCCTCGAAGGGAGACACTTCTCTTTTCTTCTACAAAAGAGGGAAGGTTGTCATATTTATGCTTATTTATGTTGATGATATAATTGTTGCAAGTTCTTCTAGTGATGCCACCACAACTTTGCTTAGTGATTTGAGGAATGACTTTGCACTCAAGGATTTGGGAGATCTTCACTATTTCTTGGGGATAGAGGTGAAGAAAGTTGGTAATGGAATTTTGTTGAACCAGGAGAAGTATGCTTCGGATTTCCTTCGGCGAGTGGGCATGAAGGATTGCAAACCATCCAGTACACCAATATCCACCACCAAAAAGCTGTCACTACATGAAGGTGAATTGTTGAATTCAGAAGTATGGTTGGTGCCTTACAGTATTTAACATTGACAAGACCTGATATCTCTTTCTCTGTTAACAAAGTTTGTCAGTTTTTACATTCACCTACTTCTGTACATTGGACATCAGTTAAAAGGGTACTACGATATATTAAGGGAAGTGTGGATACGGGACTGAAAATTAGCAAGTCATCCTCATCATTAGTAAGTGCATTTTCTGATGCTGACTGGGCAGGATGTCCAGATGATAGAAGATCTACAGGAGGCTTTGCTATTTTCTTTGGATCCAATCTTGTGTCTTGGAGTGCTAGGAAGCAAGCCACTGTTTCAAGATCCAGCATAGAGGCAGAGTACAAGTCTTTGGCGAATGCAACCGCTGAGGTAATGTGGATAGAGACCCTTCTTGATGAACTTGGTATTGATCATCCTCAAGCGGCATGTCTGTGGTGTGATAATTTAGGTGCAACCTACCTCTCAGCTAATCCAATGTTTCATGCGAGAACTAAACATATTGAGATTGATTTTCATTTTGTGAGAGAACGAGTTGCACAAAAATTGTTGGAGATAAGGTATATTCCAACAAGAGATCAAGTGGCCGACGGGTTCACTAAACCACTACAAGTTGCACAGCTTCGAGCCTTCCGAAGCAACCACAATCTTGGGTCGTTTCGATTGAGGGAGGATGTTAAACGATAGGCTAGAATCTGTGAGTTTGTTGTAAACGTATCGGTGAAATATAAACCGAACGTATTTGTTTCCTTGTATGCCAAGTTGAGATCGATACGATCCTCTGGCTTGTAACTGAACCTCTGTAATCTGTTTAGGGTTTTGCCCTCTATATAACATGGAACGCGGCACGAGGCAAAGTACACGCTTAACCCATCCAATCTACAATCTTCACAGTACCAAACTAAAACGAAACGAAACCATATCTGGGCGAAGTGACACTACATCACTACTCCGGCCACTTATTAAAGAGACGTCCGGGCGCCAACCCGAACTCGGAGTGAGGCTCAAGAGGAGAAATGTAAGGCCCTGATGATGACAACGCGAATATCGATTGCAGAATTGTATGGTGCTCCTGGCGATCGGTCCATGGGTGTTTTCGAGGCAAATCTAGTACCCCAATCTGGGAAGCAGGCAATGAGTTCGCTGCATGCAGGCTCGCCGATGCAATCCAATGCTTGCATTTCTCGATCATAGACGAGATCTGTAGCTGTAAGCACGGGCATCCATACTACCAATGGGACACTTAAGTATAGTCCTTAATTAGTTGGGCCTTTCGATTTCGCAATCGACAGACCCGATCTTGGGGTGCTTTGTTTAGCTTCGTGAAGTCAAAGCCTAGGGTGTAGCCCGGCTGTTATTTAGAACCACCATTGCAATCCTGTAATCGATTTTACCTGTGTTTCGTGTAAGCAATTATGCCTCGGGCGGACAAGTTTTTTTTTTTTAAGATGCCTCTGGATTGGTACAGCTGTAGTATCTGAACTTAACACACTAACTCACACCACACACACGCATTCAACACCACACACACCCTATTGTGCAAGGTAAGACCTACAGATCTATATAAACCCCACGCATTTTGTGACTCTTACCGCTGTGGCCCGAACGCGTGCTGAGAGAGGTCAGCAAAGAATATTACACCGTCCCTAATGAACAGTGCAGCTACAGTGTTCTAAGAAACAGTGTATGTTACAGTACGAGCACTGTTCTGCACACGGAAATTCGCTCCAAAGAGAGTCGAACCCGGGCGGGGGAAGTAGGCCACTGCCGCATCTCTGCCACTGAGCTACGCTCAGTCCTCCCGGGCGGACAAGCTTAGCCATGGGCATTGCAGAGCACCACGTTACGAACCATGCAAACCAACCACAATGCCCGTCATCATAGATTAACTTCCCATGTCCGGTGGACGTACGTATAGGAACCGATCGTGCGCGTATCTTCGGGAAATGTGGTGCCATACAGGCATACAGCTACTTGGATATGCGTCCCAAGGACAATATCTTCTTTGTTTGGAGCCAGAAATGTATCCTAGTCTGCAGTACTGCAGTGCTTGCTGCTGGTATCGCTAAGTAAGAGCATCTTTCCCGGCGCGTCGAATAGAGCGTCCGACAAGTGTGCCAGACATATGTTATTGGACGTGCCGGCACACGTTGTCGCGCTATTGAGAGCGGCTCGCCGTACCGACCGCTGTCAATAGACGTTCAAATTGTTTTAAATTTTAAAACGACGATATTTTCATTAATATTTCATATATCTTACAAAATATGACGGAAAAATAAACTAAAAAGCTAAACTAAAACCCGATGTAGTACTGGTCCTAGTTGTATGCCGCCATCGTGGCGTCGACATCGAATGCGCCGCCCTGCTGTGGCACCTCCTCCGTCTCCTCCTCCTCCTCATCCGGTGGACGTACGGATGAGCGCGCGGAGCCTGTCCCCCTCCAGTAGAGGAGGGACGACGTATCCCAGCGCCGATATCGTCCAGCCGCTGGGGAGGCGCATCCCTGGTGGCATGGGGATGCGATGCATGTGGAAGAACGCCGCTTCGTCCTTCCTCAGGCAGCTCTTGAAGCCGCTGGCGCCGCTGCCTCCCGCTTCGTCGTTATGCGCCATCAGTGCTCGCCGGTGAACTGTAGAACAAGGGGAGAGAAGAGAGCGGTGGTGGATGGATGCGATGGGGAGGGCACCACGCGTGCTTGTAAGGACGGCGGGGAGGAGAAGCGCGGGAACGCGACGCGGGAAAGCGAGGGCCGCTCATTAACGCCGGTTCCCGAGGCGTCGTAACTCCGGCGATGCGCATCGGGAAGACGAGGCGCGATGCGTCACCGCGTCAGAAACCGCTTAGCGGCCACAAAAAATTACGTTGACGGACCGCTGTGTCGCTGACGCGTCGATCCCGCGCGTCAGGATTTGACGTCATGCGCGTTGCCACGGTTACCGACACGCCCGCTTGGCTCACTATAAATAAGGCATGAAACGGAGTTGCCGGACGCTATATGGGGTGCGCCGACAACTTTTGACCTATTGAACCCGTTGATGGGGACCGATTTCGTACCGGCGCCCAATAGGCCGATGCTCTAAATGGACGGCTTTACAGGCTTCCATCTGCATTACCGTGCTTGCACGGTTGCCTTGATCAGTCGTTGTCGTTGTCGGGGATGTAACCCCGGGTACCCCAAAGTTGATGCTTTTGTTGAGTTATTGGAGGAAACAACAAAGAGATAAAATGAGATAGACGAAAAGGCAGAAAAAAGCATCCTGGACCGACTTTTGCATAGCCCAAACCGGCATTGCAGACCCGGTTGACCGACATTGGGCCTGCATACCGATATTGGGCCGAGATAGGTGTGTTTCGGTTTTTCCTAACTCAGCTAAGCCTCCATTTATCCCGCGCGGGCCCTGGGTGGGCCGAGTTTGCCTTGCCAGGCCGGCATTCTCAACCTCGGCTGGACCGAGTCAAGCCTCACCTCGGATGGGCCGACGCACCAGCGCCTCAGGCCACATCCCCCGCAGCATCACCACGGGCCGAGGTATTCTAATCTCGGGCGGGCCAAGTACTCCACGCCTCGGGCCAGTTTCACAGAGCCAATTCCTCGGACGGACCGACACCTGCTCATCTCGGGCAGGCCGGGATCTCCTCTACCCCGGACGGGCCGACATCTACCATACCTCGGATTGGGCCGAGTCATCTGCACGCAAGCTCCTCGGACCGACACCTGCTCATCTCGGGCAGGCCGGGATCTCCTCTACCGCGGACGGGCCGACATCTCCAAGGCAAACAGGCCGACGTCTCCGCCTCGGGCCACCACCCGCTCCAGGCCGGCGTCTTCGCCCCGGGCCACTTCCTCTGCGCCAACTCCTCGGGCTGTCCTCTCGCTAGGCCGAGATTGCGACCCACCGTGCCGAGCCGTCCCCTGCTGGATCGTTCCATCTAACGTTGCACGCTACCCCGACATCCAGGCGACCTCGCTCCACGTTCGACCGAGACTGGCAGACGCTGCTTCGACCAGCGCCCGGGCTACCAAGTAAATCCAAGCCGGCATACCGATAGATGCCCGGCTCCTTGGCTCGGTCGTGTCCCAGGCAGCTCCTTCGCCGAGCGCTAGAAGCCAGCTGATGTCCCCAGAAGATAAGAAGATGACCAGAATATCCAAAGGACAAGCGCAAGTGGACAAGGCCAAGGACAAGGCCAAGGACACGGACAAGACAGGCCATGCCTATCCAGGACATGGTCAATCGTGGATACAGTGCACGATACATGACAGCTCCATGACGCATGCGCAGTGCGACAAGACCCCGGTAGTCATTTCACCTACAGTGTTGTGCTGTGCTGTGCATAGTGTTCTGTGGGCCACCCTTTGTCCCCTGGGCTCCCTATATAAGGAGCACCAGGGGAGCGCTCACCGCGGCCCCGATGGGCTCATTTCCCCCCAGTGCTCTTTGCTAGCTCCCTTCTCCATAGGAGCTTAGTGCTGCCTAGCTCAGGCGTAGAGATACAACTCAAGGAGCAATCTTGTAGCTCCCATATACATCTCCATATAGTCAGACATGCAGGAGTAAGGCTTTACCTCCTCACGAGGGCCCCGAATCTGGGTAGATCGTGTGTGATTTTGTGTCTTCTGTGTGTGCAATCCTGCGCGCTATCCCTCCCCGAATCCTCTATCGTCCATCGGCCCCAAACTTAAGCCTACCCCTAGGCAGCTGTTGTTCAATACGACGACAGTCGTGATCGATGTGCACCGAGAAATTAATCTGTACTTGTAAAACCAGGTAAGGACATGCGTGCTGCAATCTTGTGGTGATCTATGCTAGCCCGATGCATTCACATGGCTCCCTGGTTAGCCTATAGCCACTAACCCCGATCTCCACAATATTAGACTGTCATTCCTTGAGCATGCAATCAAGCTTGGTGGCTAGTGATCATGTCCTCTGATTGTCGGATTGTTGCAGTTCTGTCAGGAACACAAACTATTGGTTAGTGTAGAAGGATGGAGAGGGATTGGTGGAATCGTTGGTTGTATTGCTTGAGCCTAGATTGAGCGTGGCTGCGGATCATCTTAGTTAGGTATTTTCTTGAACTGAATTTTACCTTGTCGTTTTGGTAAGTTATCATATATTTTTTATCAATGATTGATTGCCTGACTATTCACTTGATGTTTGTACCTTTTGTTATATTTGATTCTTGCTTTCTTAAACGTGTTGATTCTTCTGCGCTTGATGAAGTTATGGAAATGCGGGTTTAGTAAACCACTGAACCATTGATTCAGTCATTTGGTACTATCTTTTGTACACTATTACTACTATTTCTAGTTTTTAGTCATTTCTTATATGCCTTCTTGCACTGTTAGTAATGGGTTTTGAAATATATGTTCATCTTTTTTTTTGCGAAAGATAGTACAAACACAGATGCTCACATACACACGCATACACTCATCCCTATAAACGCACGCATGCACCCTACCCTATGAGCACCTCTGAGAGACCGAGTCGGTGGATCAGATCTTGAGATTGATGAAGTCACCATGGACGGCTCGTTGTCGACGGGAACGTCGCCTCCTATTGAATAATACTGCGTCTTAGTGCGACACACAGGTGTCAAACCTGATGTTTGAACTCTGGTGGATTAGAGGTACAACCACCCTCCTAACCATCCAATCACAGGTTGGTTCGCAATATATGTTCATTTTTGTAATTGTACTTTCTTTTTTGCACTACTACAATAGTTTTCTAGTAGTTATTTTTGGCGTTTAGATTTTGGCCCTGGGCTTACTCCATTCCTGGATCCAACCACTGTCTGCTCTCTCACAGCCGTGGGCTTGGATTCGACTCTAAAGACCGGAAGCCTCACCCCTCTTGCCACCGCTAGGAGGAAAGCTGGGACCGATCATGATATAGTAACTATCAACATTTTTGACAGAATGTAGTAACTATCAACTTAGCAAAGAAAATGAAATCATAATGTGTGGAAATAAGTGGTAACTATTTTAGGACAAATAGGCTCATATACTCTAGAGGTTTCTATTCACTTACACCTATGATAGACAATCGTTTACTCTAGAAGCCTCTATCACATTATTTATATCATATACTTCGGACACACCTCCAAAATATTTAAGTATACTAGAATGGACAAAAACATAGACATTTATATAATATATAAGTCATCTACTTCGACACACTAATTTGTGGATTACTGTGATTTGTCCATTTCTTTCTCATATCAAGGAATGTAAGTCTTGTATATAAATTACAAGAACGTTTGTTTGAAAGAAAGGTTTTGAAATGGAAATGCCTCACTGAGAAATACATAATGTAACTTTTCTTGTAAAATGATTTAAAGTCCGTGCAAATATAGCTTAATGGCAAATGTTAAACGTGTATGACATAAAAGATCTTATCTTAAATTTTAGGTTCACCGTAATGCCGTTAATTTTTTTAAGTGTAATAGAAAACTATAAGGGTTAAAATAGTATATTGATAGAATAAGTTATAAAAAAGTAAAAAATGTGATTAATATTGTTAAGTGTAATGGAAAAATATGCTTGTTAAAATAGTATATTGACAGAATAAATTATAAAGAAGTATAAAATGTAGTTAATTTTGCTAAATGTAATATCAAAGTCTACTAATGAAGATATTTACTTAAAGAGTTATGAATAAATATGAAATATGGTTGATTTTGCTAAGTGTAATAAGCAAATACTATTAAATGAAAGTTCGTGGTTCATCCCACCTCCCCTTCATTCCATCTCTCCACGGAAAAAAGAGTCAAGAAACAAAAGAAAGAAAAAATACTATAAGATTACGACGAGGGAAGGGGAAAAGTAATAATAAAACTTGCTTTCAAAATAGAATATATGTGATCTCTCCCTCTATGGTCGTATAGTATTAGTGGCTACACATGCTAGATTAGGATATTATGGAATTAATTGTTGGAATACTAATTAGTGTTTAATTTGGGCACCTTACATGTCGTATCCATGCATGTTAACAAACTGAGATCACACAACACCTAGAAAAGAGAATAACTCAGTTAATTCTCTGTAATTATTATTTGAAGGAACGACGGTTTTTTGAAGGTCACATTTCTTTTGTGGGATATGTACAAGCCATGGGTATATATCATGGTATTTCGTACAATAATTATTTGTATTTATATACATACATTAGTCTCATGGGTATATGTATAGCATGAAAATTGAAGTATATATACATAGACTCTTGGTATGTCCTATTGGAGCATATCACTTCTGGGTATATCACGGTTATTATCAACATTTTTGTTACATTATTTTTGTGGGGCTATATCACTTCTAAAAACGTTTCAAGATTGCCCTCAACACAGATATGAGTGAAATAGTAACCCAAGTTAAACAATATTTTAATATAATTTTATGTTTAATCCCGTCACAACGCATGGTTATTAAGATAGTACCATTTAATATGTACTTTGAGAGAATGATTTATGATGAAATAAAAAATGTGATTAATATTGCTAAGTTTAATATATTTTATTTTTTCTGTCATATGTTAACTCAAGTTATAAAGAAGGAAAAAAGTTTCATTAAGTGAGTACAAATATGTTTCAGCAAACACAGTTATGTATCTACTACTCCAGAATAAAATATACATTCTTTTTCGCCTCTTTCCATAGATACCATGTCCATCATCATGGAATGAGAAGGCATCACATGAAGTGGAAGACGAAAGAACGCCATCTTTAGCATACACTCAGGGCTAGGTACGACGCCTCTGTGTCCGTTGAGAGGTCTCCTCGTGCCTAACGCCTTCCTTGTTTCTAAATTGTAAATTTTACTCTAGGGACCCATTTCCCTCATGATTATCTCATTCATTTTCGACAAAAAATATTGTGATTGTAATGTGTGGTCGTAATTCTCTTGTTTGTCTGCTTTATTGTCTTGTCTCAACTTCGCGTGTATGCTGGATTTTGTGAGATATAAATGTTTTATGTGATATATGTCATACATATATAATGGAAGTTGTGTTCATAGACAATGAGCTTCATGAACAATAGAGCAAGGAGCAACATTTTCGTTCTTTTTGCAGCTTTAGAACGATATAACAAATGGTGATCCCTGCTAGGCAGATGCATTCACATGACTCCCTAGTTAGCCTATAGCCACAAACCTTGATCTCCACAACATTAGACTGGCAGTAATTTGGTTATGCAGTCAAGTTTGGTGACTAGTGATCATGTCTGCTATGCCATGACCGTGGGCTTGAATTGGTCTCCATAGACCGTAAGCCTCAGCCCTCTTGCCATCACGAGGAGGAAAGCTAGGACCTATCATGATATAGTGACTATCAACTTTTTTTACAGAACATAATAACTATCAACTTAGCAAAGAAAATGAAATCATATAAGTAAGTTTCAAAATATTGTAGAAAGAAATTCATGCATGCATGTAAAAGAAAGGTGGACTCTCATACATGTGGAATTTGGTAACATAACATGATCATTTCCAAGCCGGCAAAATACATATATTAAATCACTATATATCGAGTTATAATAACGTAATATATAAAGTATTGAAGTTATAGTATGTTGCTAACGACCAACGAATTTCACAAAAATTTACATTTACATTTTTATCTAACCTCTAGATCCATTAATGCTTCCACGTTTTTCATAGATGCACATAACTTATATTTCTAAGTTACAAATATCAAGTCAACCTGATATTATCATTTGAAAGTTTCCATTTCTCAGGAATACGTAAATAATAATTGGACGAAGTCTTCACAAGGGAAACAAATTACCATTGAGCCACAAATCTCGATTGTATGGAGCCGGGCTCTACACAGACAAGTTGGAATACATCTAAAATTGTTAGGCTCTTTCAATTGCTCCTCATAACACCCATGTCATCTTGATATGGTCATCATTCTGTCCACTCTATGTATATAGCATTGTCACAAATTTATATCGCAAAAAAATCAGCAACATGAAAACTAAAATTGCGTAAGAGTTATGATTTTTCATGTTGCACTAGTAGAAAAAGGGCCTTTAGTCCCGGTTGGGAAGGGCCTTTAGTCTCGGTTTTCCAACCGGGACAACGCAATCGGGACTAAAGGCCCCGTCCTTTAGTCCCGGTTGGCCACAAACCGGGACTAAAGGCCCTCCATGATGTAGTGCATCCTACACGTGACACGCCAAGTGGTCCAATGACAAGAGCAAGAGTCAAAGCTCTCCATGATAAGGTGAATTCACTCCTATCTATGTGTGATCTCGACACTCCCTTGAATTGTTTGCTACTTCATTCGGATACCTTGTGCATACTCAGGAACAACCATCATAAAGATCACCAAGCAAGTGTTGAAGATGGCCAAGAGATGAGTCAAGAGGGAGATGAAAAAGATGAAGCAGCAGAATAGCGGTACTACCGCCAGGACTGCCGGTACTACCGCCAAGGCCCAGACGACAAACCTGATGAGGCAGAAGTCCCAGGCGAAGTTCCAGGCGGTGGTACAACCGCCGCGCCAGCGGTACTACCGCCACGTCCAGCGGCCGGTACTACCGCCGGGGGTAACGCTGGAGGTACCGGCAAACCCAAAATGCTCTCTGGACACCCCACCGATACCTGCCGGTAGCTACCTCGTTCTACCGCCAGCATGCAGACTCGACGACAGCGGTACTACCGCCAGCCCAGCGGTACTACCGCCACGACTGTCAGGATTCGGGCTGAAGCCCATGTAATGGCCCACAACTTACCCCTTCGCCCCATAGACTATAAATAGCCGTCCTCTGCCTAGGGTTAGGGTTAGACTGAGATTAGACTTGAGTTGAGTTTTGCTCCTTTTCCACCCAAGATGATGTTGCCTCCTATGGAGATGAATCAAGGCCTCCCCTGGTGGAGATGAACCAAGGCCTCCCCTTGTGGAGAATATATCCCTCTAGTGGATTCCAAGTCCTCTTCTTGTAGTTGTGACTACTTGCCAATCTTTCATCCTTGGGTGACTCTATTGGATCGGTTGGATTGACCGATTAGAGAAACAATCTTAAGAGTAAGGTTGCTTGGAGATTGAGAATCGGGGGCTACCCTTGGGTATTGGTTACCGGTTGATTTCGTCCATGTTGCTTTGCTAATTATCTTGATTTGAGACTTTCCCCCTTTGTGTTCTTCGTGTTTTCGCCAAATCCACCCTAAATCCGTGAAGATCGGGACCTACCCCGCATCATATGGTATCAGAGCAAAGGTTGCCACGGATTTGACTTTTTTTCCACCGCCAAATCCCCAAATTTTTCTTTGATTTTGAGAAATTTGAAAATTTCCACCAAAAATAGACATTTTGGATTCGAGTCGATTTGGTCGATTTGTTGCATTTTTGGTAGTTTTGATCCATGGATCTGTTGCTTTAGGACCCCATCCACCTTTGTTTGCGTTACCAAGCCTCAATTTTGCCAATTTTCCACGAAATCGAGGAATTTTCGAGCCCCTTTTCCGCCCAAATCGTGAAAGAAGAACACCAGGAATTTGACCAGCGGTACTACCGCCAGGGTCAGAGGTACTACCGCAGAACTAGAGCAGCGGTACTACCGGGCAGGAAGCGGTACTACCGCCAGGGCTGAAATTTTTCTTTTTCCTCATTCGTTTTGGCATTTCCTCTTTGTTGCTTGAGTCCTTGGCTAGTGTGATCAACGTCTACGACATCGGCAAGCTTCTGCAGCAACTTCATCAACGCTAAGCGACGACGACACCGCGGACTCGACATTTCCCCATCACCGTAATCCTTTGTGAGCCCTTCTTCCTTTCGTGTACCTTGACCTACCGGACTAGCTCTTTGATATTGCGAGGCATTGCACTCATGTCGATTCGAGTGATTATCTTCCAAGTATTGGTGAGTGTGTATCATTAAAGATCTTCGCACTAGCAAAAGAAGAAGGAACCACCGTCAAAAATTAAAAGAGTAAAGAAGCAAAAAAGAGCCAAATCAAAAGAAAAGAAAAGAAAAGAAAAGAAATGACTAGTGCCAAGTATCATATCTTGTATGTTGCGACAAAGCTTGAACCGCCAAAGTGAGTGTGAGAAATTAACACTTGTGCAAATCCGTTGCCCACCCAAAGGCAATTGAGCTAGCGTCCTTCGTGTGTTGGTGTGACACTTGAGCACGTAGTCTTCGTTAGGTTGTATATCTTCGGGTGCTCGCCCTTTGGTCGCCCAACCCCATCATTCGCTTTTGTGTGCGTTTCTTCATCATTTGTGTGGTTGGAGTTTCTTTGGTAATTTGGTCATTGTGGATTTTCTCTACCTTTGACAATATACTTTTCGCCGGCTTTGCTTGTTTCCTTTTGTCACTTCATACCTTCCTATCTTCATAAGTTGTGTTGGGTGTTAGAACCGGATTCTCTTTCGTCAAGCAACTTTATTCTTTGGATATAGTATCTCTTGGTTCTCCATTTCCAAACATTTCACTTGTTCTTGAGATCATGTTTAGGGGAAGTATAAATGGAAGCTCAAACTCGGACGATGACGTCAATGGAGGAAATCAAGGTGACAATGGCTATGTCACACATGGCGAGTTCGTTGGTTTTCGACACCTTCTTCATGATGGTCTAGGCCGCTATGAGCGCCGTCTTCAAGCATAAGAAGCAAACTTCAATGCGCAAATGGCGAATATGACCGAAGCTCTCAACAACCTTGTGCAACATCGAGCTTCTTCTTCGTCACACTCAAGCCGTACAAGAAGCACCTCAAGGTCGACACAACCAAGGCAAGCGCATCATGGTCATCATCAAGAAGAACCGGAACAATATCGCCAAGGAATACCAAGTCGCGACGAACATGATCGACTTCGCCATGATCGACATCGCCATGACGTGGACCGTCCACCTTCTCCTTGAGCGCACCATGACAATGTGCATCAAGAGCAACATCAACAAAATGGTGGACGCCGTGAAAGAACACCATCACCACCACCTCAACATCGAGATTGTCGAGAACCATTGGCCAATGATAATGGTGTTCCGGGTGCGAATGACTATGGTGAACAAGAGCATCACCACCGCCATCCTCCAAGGCCACGCCACAACAATCGTGACCGTGGGAACCATGTGGAGAACCCAATTCCACACCATGAGCATCATCATCGCCATGAGCCTCGTCATCATCAAGAACATCCACATGATCGTCACCACTACCATTCCGAGTCAAGGGATATTGAGTCGAACCAACATAATGGTGATGGACCCAATTGAGGGAGACGTGGACGTGCATTCCCACCTCCAAACCGTCACGACGAAGATGACAACTTGAACAACCTTCGCTTTGATATGCCCAAGTT
This sequence comes from Poa pratensis, assembly GCA_947311845.1. Lineage (NCBI taxonomy): Eukaryota > Viridiplantae > Streptophyta > Magnoliopsida > Poales > Poaceae > Poa > Poa pratensis. The sequence continues at coordinate 10,325,223 of CAMZMU010000072.1, forward strand.
CTATGGAACAAGTCCCGGAAGCCTATCTTTCATGGGCACTCAAGGTGGATAAGATATTTTGAGTTCGCCGCTACTCCAACAACAATATGGTTGACTTAGCTTCAATGGAGTTTGAAGAGTATGTTCTCTTGTGGTGGGAACAACTTCAAGAGACAAGGTTGTACAATCACCAACAACCAATCAACACGTGGGTTGAGATGATAGAAGCAATGTACAAGCGCTTTGTGCCAAGTCACTACACTAGAGATTTGTACAAAAAGTTGCAAGAGTTGAAGCAAGGGTTGAAATCGGTTGATGAGTACTATAAAGAAATAGAAATGTCCATGATGAGAGCCAATATTGAGGAGTCCGAGGAGCAATCCATGGCTCGCTTCATGAATGGCCTCAACTATCCAATCAAGAGATTGTGGAGTTTCAACCATATGCCACCTTGGTTGAGCTAGTCCATCAAGCAACAAAGGCCGAGCGTCACGTGCTTGAAGAGCTCAAATACATCAAGACAAAGGCATTCTTCGCAAACAAGCCATCATCTTCCTCGCCTACAACCACACAAGCTCCTACTCAAGCCAACACAAGAGGTCCTCCAAGAGCTTCTACATCAACAACTCAAGCGCCTCAACCTTTAAGAAAGTGCCTCCCTCAAGCAACACTCCTCAAGGATCTTCTTCCGGCACACGACTCTTGAAATGCTATAAGTGTGGAGGATAAGGACACAAATCCTTTGAGTGCACAAACAAGAAAGTCATGATTGTCAATGACACGGGAGAATATGAGTCTATGAGTGAAGAGTAGTACCATGCTTTAAACCAAGTCGCCACAATGCAAAGTGTTCAAGATGAACCAAATGAGATATATTGTGATGGTGACAACAACCCTTCATTGGTTGTGACAAGAACCTTGACCACTATGTCCAAGTTGAAGAAGACCAAAGATGCAACTTGTTTCAAACAATAGCGGGAATCAATGAAAAGTCCATCAAGGTCATCATAGATGGTGGAAGTTGCCACAACTTAGCTAGTAAAGAACTTTGTGACAAGCTCAACTTGAATTTCAATAAGCACCCACACCCATACCATGTGCAATGGTTAAGTGATTCCGGATCCGACAAGATTCAACACATGGTGCAAGTGTCCTTCAAGATTGGAGCCTATGAAGATACGTTGATTGTGATGTTGTGCCTATGTCCATTTGTCACTTACTTCTTGGGCGTCCATGGCAATATGATAAGGGTGCTATGCATGATGGAAGGACCAATTATTATAGCTTCAAGAGCAACGACAAGAACTTTGTTCTCCGCCCCATGACACCAAGTCAAGTCATCGCCGACAATGCCAAGACTATTGCATGGGCACAACAAGATCGTTCGTCAAGTGAGATGAGTGGTGAGCGAGAGACCCACCATAAAGTGAGTGAGAGCCACAAACCAAATGAGAGTGACACTTCGAAGAGAGCACCCCAAAAATTTACACTTTTGCCACCAAAAGAGAGATGAGGGATTTGAGAGAGGACCCATCCACCCTTCACTATGTGCTCATATGCAAGGGTGAAGTTTCTATGACTAACACTTTCACAAACCTTCCTCCTCCTTTGATGTCTCTTTTGAAGGACTTTGAAGATGTCTTCCCTCAAGAAGTGCCACGGGACTACCTCCTCTACGCGGCATCGAGCATCGCATCGACCTTGTTCCCGGCGCACCGCTACCAAACCGCGCCCCATACCGCACCAACCCCGAGGAGACCAAGGAGATTGAACGGCAAATACAAGAACTCCTTGCCATGGGACACATCCGCGAGAGCTTGAGTCCGTGCGCCGTACCCGTCATCCTAGTGCCCAAGCACGACAACACTCTTCGCCTATGCATGGATTGTCGCCCCATCAACGCCATTACGGTGAGGTATCGCCACCCTATCCCTCGACTTGACGATATGCTTGATGAACTTTGTGGTTCCTCCATATTTTCCAAAATTGATCTTAAAAGTGGATACCACCAAATAAGGATGTGTGAAGGTGATGAATGGAATACCGCATTTAAAACAAAGCTTGGTCTTTATGAATGGCTTGTCATGCCATTTGGTCTCTCCAATGCACCTTCTACTTTTATGCGTCTTATGAATCATGTGCTAAGAACTTTCATTGGGAAATTTGTTGTGGTATACTTTGATGACATCCTTATCTATAGCAAATCTTTGGAAGAGCACACTTCTCATGTTGCTCAAGTTTTGTTGGTTCTTCGCAACGAAAAGCTTTATGCCAATCTTTCTAAGTGCACATTTTCCACCAATAAGCTTGTTTTCTTGGGTTTTGTTGTTTCTTCGGATGGAGTTGAAATTGATAATGCAAGATTAAAACAATTCGAAATTGGCCTTTTCCATATCACTTGAAGAGTTGCGACGTTTTCTTGGTTTTGCCGGATTTTATCGCGATTCATCAAGGATTTTTCCACAATTGCTTGCCCTCTCCATGAACTTACCAAAGAAAAATGTACCTTTCATTTGGGGCAACGCACATGATTTTGCTTTCAATGAGCTCAAAGGTTGTTAACCGAAGCACCACTCCTTGCCCTTCCGGATTTCTCTAAGACTTTTGAGATTGAATGTGATGCAAGTGGATTGGGCATTGGAGGAGTGCTTATGCAAAATGGTAGACCCATTGCATACCATAGTGAGAAATTAGATGGAGCTCATTTGAATTACCCAATTTACGACAAAGAGTTATTTGCTTTGGTTCGTGTTTTGGATGTGTGGCAACACTACTTCGTCCTAAGGAGTTTGTCATTCACTCCGATCATGAATCTTTGAAATATTTGAAAAGTCAAACAAATTTGAACAAAAAACATGCTAAGTGGGTTGAGTTCATTGAGTCTTTTACCTTTGTAATCAAATACAAGAAAGGTAAAGACAATGTGGTCGCGAATGCTCTTTCCCGCAAAGCCAACCTACTTACACGTCTTGACATTAGTGTCTTGGGTTTGGATGAGATAAAGAATTTGTATGCCACCGATGCTTTCTTTGGAGACATTTTCGCTCAATGTTCGGAGCACAAAGGAATTGGTGATTACTATTTGCACAAAGGTTTCTTGTTTAAGGCTAACAAACTTTGCATTCCCGAGTCTTCGCTTCGTTTGCTTCTTTTAAAGGAATCACATGGAGGATCACTCATGAGACACTTTGGACGCGACAAGACCTTCGCCATGCTCACCACCAACTACTTTTGGCCACGCATGTACCGCGACGTAGACCGCCTTGTGCGCTGATGTTCTACATATCTCAAAGCTAAGTCTACTCTAAACTCCCATGGCTTGTACACCCCTTTACCCATTCCACATAGACCATGGTCCGACATTGCTATGGATTTCGTCTTAGGCCTCCCACGCACCAAAACAAACAAGGATTCTATATTTGTCATCATTGATCGATTCTCTAAGATGGCACACTTCATACCATGCAACAAGACCAATGATGTGTCACATATTGCTACATTGTTTTTCAGGGAAATCGTTCGTCTTCATGGAGTGCCCAAGACCATTGTGTCGGATCGAGATGTCAAGTTTGTGAGTTACTTTTGGAAGACTTTGATGGCCAAGCTCGGAATCAAACAACTCTTCTCCACCGCATACCACTCCAGATGGAACCCGCCGGGTTCGGGTACGGGTTTGGCACCCCCATACCCATACCTGCCGCTTCTCCCCGCCCCCGTCACCCTTCCCCATACCCGCTGGCGGGTACATAGTTCAACCATACCCGCCACCCGCCGGGTTTGCTAGACCCGCCGGGTACCCGCGAAAGGGGTTGCACAACGACAGTAGGAACGACGACTGCTAAGGTTGGTGGAGGTCAACGGAAGGCGCAGCAAGCAGACACTGCGGCCATGGCGTAAGGGGTCGAAGCAAAACATGGCTGACGAGGAGCTCCAGCCCGGAGGCGCGACGGACGACAGGAGAGTGACCGAGGCAGCCATGGCGGCTGAGCTCGGGCGCCAGGAGGAAGACGGCAAGGCGCAGGGGCCGGGAGCGACGACGCATCGAGGACGACGCGGCCAGGCGGTGGTACGATGCAGAGGGCGTAGGGAGGAGACGCAAGGAGCTCGAGTAGGATGCAGGGCGCAGGCGGATGAAGGTTCGCTCGAGTGGATCGATTCATCGATCTATTCTGTTCTGGTTTTGAAGAGAGAGAAAAAAGAAGAAGAGAGATGGATCGTGTGAGGAGAGGAACGAGTGGATAAGAAACGTGAGGATGGAGCTATGTGGATGGGTCGCTGCCTAGTGCCTCGATGGGAGGAAACGAAGTTAGATTTTTTTACTCACTGACAGGTGGGGTCGCGGGTATGCGGGTTAAGGGGTATGGGTTTGGTACACCCATACCCGCCCCGCTAGACCCGACGGGTTTCGATTTTTCCCGTTAAGCACACCCACGGGTTTATTTCTATACCAAACCCTCCCCATTTGAGGTGGGTACCCGTCAGGTTTGCGGGTATCGGGTACCCATTGCCATCCAGACATACCACCCTCAAACCGATGGTCAAACCGAAGTGGTGAATCGAAGCCTTTCTACACTACTTCGTGTGTTGATCAAGCCAAACTTGAAGAATTGGGAAGAGTGCATACCACACGCCGAGTTCGCCTACAATCGAGCATTACACCGAGCAACAAAAAGAACACCATTCGAGATCGTCTATGGCTCAAACCCCTACATCGCGCTAGACAATTTACCTCTCCCACTCCGTGAACAAGTTAACATGAACTTCGAGAAGCGCGCCACTAAGAAGACGAACAAGAACAAGCTACATGAGGACACAAGAACTACGCTAGAGAAGCACAATGAAGCGCATGCTAAGAAGACGAACAAGAACAAGCGCGCCATGATATTTGAAGAAGGAGACCTTGTTTGGCTACATCTTCGCAAAGATCGCTTTTCGGATGCAATGAAGTCCAAGCTTCACCCTCGAGGAGATGGACCTTTCAAGGTTATCAAGCGCATCAACAACAACGCATACAAGATCGACATCTCCAACTCCAAGTACTTGGTCCATGACACCTTCAACGTCACCAACCTATCGCCATACCATGGGACATCAAGTGATGAGGGTGACCAAGAGTCGAGGACGACTCTTTCCCAAGGGGGGAGATGATGTAGTGCGCCCTACATGTGACACGCCAAGTGGTCCAATGACAAGAGCAAGAGTCAAAGGTCTCCATGATAAGGTGAATTCACTCCTATCTATTTGTGATCTCGACACTCCCTTGAATGGTTTGCTACTTCATTCGGATACCTTGTGCATACTCAGGAACAACCATCATGAAGATCACCAAGCAAGTGTTGAAGATGGCCAAGAGACGAGTCAAGAGGAAGATGAAAAAGATGAAGCAGCAGAACAGCGGTACTACCACCAGGACTGCCGGTACTACCGCCAAGGCCCAGACGACCAACCTGATGAAGCAGAAGTCCCAGGCGAAGTTCCAGGCGGCGGTACTACCTCCACGTCTAGCGGCCGGTACTATCACCGGGGGTACCGCTGGAGGTACCGGCAAGCCCAAAATGCTCTCTGGACACCCCACCGGTACCTGGCGGTAGCTGCCTCGTTCTACCGCCAGCATGCAGACTCGACGATAGCGGTACTACCGCCACGACTGTCAGGATTCGGGCTGAAGCCCATGTAATGGCCCACAACTTACCCCTTCGCCCATAGACTATAAATAGCCGTCCTCTGCCTAGGGTTAGGGTTAGACTGAGATTAGACTTGAGTTGAGCTTTGCTCCTTTTCCACCCAAGATGGTGTTGCCTCCTATGGAGATGAATCAAGGCCTCCCCTGGTGGAGATGAACCAAGGCCTCCCCTTGTGGAGAAGATCCCTCTAGTGGATTCCGAGACCTTTTCTTGTAGTTGTGACTACTTGCCAATCTTTCATCCTTGGGTGACTCTATTGGATCGGTTGGATTGACCGATTAGAGAAACAATCTTAAGAGTAAGGTTGCTTCGAGATTGAGAATTGGGGGCTACCCTTGTGGATTGGTTACCAGTTGATTTTTTCCATATTGCTTTGCTAGATATCTTGATTTGAGACTTTCCCCCCTTTGTGTTTTCGTGTTCTTCCCCAAATCCACCCCAGATTCGTGAAGATCGGGACCTACCCCGCATCACTCCATGTGGCTGCGGTGGAGCGCTGGGGCTGGAGGATCTTTAGTCCCGGTTGGTGTGGTGTTACCAACCGGGACTAAAGGTCTGCTCCACAAACCGGGAGTTTTTTTAATTCTATTTTCAATTCCATTTTTAATTCTATTCTTAGTTCTATTCCGAAATTTCTCACTTAGCCACGCACTTAATCTTTAATTATATCCTTAATCTCAGGTCAAAGTATTTACCCTGTTCAAACTTTCCATTCGGTCACCCATCCTCAAATTGCTCCAGCCCAAGCACGCTTAACTTTTGAGTTCCTTCCGAATTAGCTCACAAATGAGAAGTTAGAACTTACTGATATTAGTATCCCATCAATCATATTAACCCCTGGGTCATGTTGTTACACTTTTTTATTGTTTAAATTTTCAAAATTTATTTGAATAAATAACAATGATTATGTAATAATATTTTTGAATAAATAACAATGATTATGTAATAATATTTTTTGAATAAATATAAGTGATTATGTAATAATATTTAATATGGAATAATTCATATCTTTAAATCCGTAAATCAAAATTTGACAGAAAAATGAGAGGAATTCAAATATGCCATCCATATCATCTTTTGCATCAAAGAAACATCGATAAACTTGCTATGAAAAAAAACCTCTAGCATGGAGCCAAATGATCAAGTTATGACGATTCCCAAGTCATAGTTTGTGCTATGAAAAAAAAAACGTTAGCATGGAGCCAAATGATCAAGTTATGGCGATTCCCACGTCATAGTTTGTGATAAAGTTCTCATATTCGATAAATAAGTGTATCTTGGTATAGGAAGCAATGGTTTTGAAGGGAATTATCAAATTATTTTTATAAATATCATTTTCCTTTTTCTAAGTGGCAAAAATGACTTTTTTGTGAATTAAGTACAAAAAATATGGTGCAAAATGGCACCCATCAAATTCTCACAAAGAGTAGTCCACGTTTGATGGATAATCCCTAAGTATTAATTTTTTTTCTTGATTTCTATCTAATTTCGTCTAGTTAAAAGAGTTTATCCTGATTTTTCGAAAGTAATCCAAATTTGAACTATAAGTGTTTGACAGTTTGGTCTGAAAATGTTTAAAAAATCATTTTAAGGTACACAACTAGTGGTTATATCACAGAAATATCGATAGTTTTAGAGAATTTGACTTCTTTCGATGAATAGTCATGGTGGCCATTTTGACCGTTTTTTGAAAAAAATCAAATAAAGTGAAAAAACCTCAAAAAAAGATATCATCTGGCATGGAGTCCTTTTATGTGTACTAGTTGCTATGAAAAATAATAAACTTGATTTTTGACAGATTATTCAAAAACAATCTTCACAAATAGGTCTATCATGTATAAACATATATAAGTTTTAAGCCAAATGTCCAAGTTATGACCATTCCCAAGGCATAGTTTGTGATAAAGTTCTCATATTCGACAAATAGATGTATCTTGGTATAAGAAACAATAGTTCCGAAGGGGTTTTTCAAATTATTTTTATAAATATGATTTTCCTTTTTCTAAGTGACAAATATGACTTTTTTGTGAATTAAGTACAAACAATATGGTGCAAAGTGGCACCCATATAATTCTCACAAAGAGTAGTCCACATTTGATGGATAATCTCTAAGTATTACGAATTTTCTTAATTTCTATCTAATTTCGCCTAGTTAAAAGAGTTTATGCTGATTTTCCGAAAGTAATCCAAATTTGAACTACAAGTGTTTGATAGTTTAGTCTGAATTTTTTTAAAATCATTTTAAGGTACACAACTAGTGGTTATATCACAGAAACATCGATAGTTTTAGAGAATTTGACCTCTTTCGATGAATAGTCATGGTGACCATTTTGAACTTTTTTGAAAAAAATCAAATAAAGTGAAAAAAATCTCAAAAAAGATATCCTCTGGCATGGAGTCCTTTTATGTGTAGTAGTTGCTATGAAAAATGATAAACTTGATTTTTGACAAATCGTTCAAAAACAATCTTCACAAAAAAGTCTATCATGTATAAACATCTATAAGTTTAAAGCCAAATGACTAAGTTATGACCATTTTCACGGCATAGTTTATGATAAAGTTCTCATATTCGACAAATAGGTGTATCTTGGTATAAGAAACAATGGTTCTGAAGGGATTTTTCAAATTATTTTTATTAATATCATTTTTCCTTTCCCTAAGTGGCAAAAATGACTTTTTTTGTGAACCAAGTACAAAAAAATATGGTGCAAAATGGCACCCATCTAATTCTCACAAATAGTAATCCACATTTGATTGGTAATCCCCAAGTATTAAGAATTTTCTTGATTTCTATCTAATTTCGCCTAGTTAAAAGAGTTTATGCTGATAGTTTGGACTACAAGTGTTTGATAGTTTGGTCTGAAATTTAAAAAAAAATCATTTTAAGGTACACAACTAGTGGTTATATCACAGAAACATCGATAGTTTTAGAGAATTTGACCTCTTTCGATGAATAGTCATGGTCGCCATTTTGACCGTTTTTTGAAGAAAAAAAAATCAAATAAAGTGAAAAAACCTCAAAAAAATATATTCTCTGGCATGGACTCCTTTTATGTGTAGTAGTTGATATGAAAAATGATAAACTTGATTTTTGACAAATTGTTCACAAAAAAGGTCTATCATGTATAAACATCTATAAGTTTCAAGCCAAATGACCAAGTTATGACGATGCCCACGACATAGTTTGTGATAAAATTCTCATATTCGACAAATAAGTGTATCTTGGTATAGGAAACAATGATTCCGAAGGGATTTTTCAAATTATTTTTATAAATATCATTTTCCTTTTTCTAAGTGGCAAAAATGAGTTTATGCAAAAAAATTGAAAGTAATTTCGCCTAGTTAAATGAGTTTTTGTGATGCAAAAGATGATATAGTTGTCATATTTGGATTTCTCTTATTTTTCTAATCGATTTAGACATTTTATTTGTTAAATTTCAATTTACGGATTTAAATATATGAATGATTCCATATTAAATGCAACGGCTGCACCTGCTATAACCCTTTAGTCCCGGTTAAAGTCCAACCAGGACTAAATGGGCTCGACCTTTAGTCCTGGTTAGAATGCGGCGTCCTAGCCGTTGGAACCGAGACTAATGCTCACATTAGTCCCGGGCCCAAACATGGCCGGAACTAAAGCTCCGAACGGAAGGCCGTTTTTCTACTAGTGTTGTATATGTGTAGGAGCGTCATATATATTGACGATAGATAATCTTCTAAAACAAAACTGACAAGTGAACGCTAATTGTAGCTTTAACAGTCAAGACGAATCACTTCAACATATTTTTTTACTAACATTTAATTTGCTTGAGCCGTGTGGGGTATGTTTGGTAATTGACTAATAGCTCTAGGTTGCGGGCTTTGATTTTGGTTGGAGCTTCTGCTCTTCGTTGCTCGCTTTGTCTTACATGCACTGATGTTGTCTTTTATAAAGAAATATTAACTCCATATGCATAATATTATTTGTGTGCATAGTAGCTAGCGTTCAGCAATATGAGGATAGAGAGAGTTGGTGATGGGAGCATTTACACGGCCGAAATCTGTTGTTTGAGACCTTCCTCCTCATCATGCCTAGCAACCAAATCCCCATATCTCGGTATATCTTGAGCATTTCAGTGGCATTAGAGTGTGTTTTCTTTTATTCTAGCAATTAATTTGTTACCGTCCTTGTTCCTGTTTGTGTGCTTGTATAAGTTTGCTATGTGCATCTATGATGGATACACTACGAAGAATCAATAAAAGTTCCCGTTTTAAAAATGAAAACTATCGTTGGAGCCTTGGAGGCATGTGTGAATTTGTGAAAGAACTCTCAATCTAATATGGTGATTGAATATGGAATGTGTGCCCTCCAAACGTATTCTTCCCTTATATGCCTTTTGAGAATCATATTCAGTACCCTATAATAAACATGGGGTTCCGTTCTCACAAGGGGCAATAAGACCTGAACCATGCTGCCCTGGTCTGTACATGTGTTTCGCTTGTACTAAATTAACAAGTGGATTGACAGTGAACTTCTGATCTCCTCTTGCTTTTGTAGGACCAATTATCTAAGTTCTTGTCCATCTTGCACGGCCATTCCATTCTGCTGTGACACCACGCCACCTCGCAGTCTTGTTTGGCCGGATCTCCATTTTATATACCGACATGACAAAATTTAGTCACTGGAGCTCCTCGGGTTGCTAGGTCGTCGGTCCAAGAAATCAGACCCTCTTGGACTTAGATTTCCCAGCCATTTCAGAAAATATCTCTATCAGACCTATCTCATCACTACTATATATAATAGCGCGAAGTGTTTTCCCCACTGCAGCGCTACAGTGAGCCAACACTGTAGCGTCGCACTGTAGCGTGCTGCCTGCCAAGTGCTGATGCTAATTTTTCAGTCAGCGTGAATGCATACCTGCTGCGGTCAACCTTGTTGTTGTGTGTTACTGGACCATCATCATATTGGTGCGATAACCTTATTTGATACTGGAACAGATTTTAGTTGATTTCAGGGTATATTGTTCTAATTATTTGCAACATACATGTTTTTGTCTGTTCGCATGGTATATTAGCGATTTAGCTAAGCAAGGGATTAATTCGGTAGTGATGCAGCCATGCAAGCGATTAGTTCAGTATTAATGCAGCTATGCAAGGGACTAATTCAGGTTGAGTTATTCACCTTCTTCCAGATAAATGTACCAATCAGTAATGCCACTACTGCCTACTAGTTGCATTTGATCTTGTAAATTGGAAGAATTGACTTTTCCTTTTGATCTGTGTGGGGTTCTGCCATTGAGTTAAATTAAAATTTTAAGGCAAAATACAAACTTATTATATCTTTCCAGATTGTTTCTCAAAATTAATGGATTGAATTTAAAAAATGCTCATACAATATATTTCATCTGATTATGGAATTAAATTAAAATTTTAAGGCAAAATACAAACTTATTATATCTTTCCAGATTGTTTAACATTTAGAGATAATTTAACTGAAGTCTCTCCAATTACTCAGATAAATCTAATAAATGATCAAAATGGTTAACATTTGGAGATAAACATAATATATTCCCTCTGATTATGGTGCTAAATAAGAAAATTATGGCAAAATGGAACCGTTCTTGATCATTTAAATTAGGCTAACATATTTGAAGATAATAAAACTTAAAACTCTCTATAATTATGCAATTTAATAAAAAAACTGATTAAACAACTATTTAGAGAAAATACAGATCCATTTACTCTAATTATGGATTGGATTTTAATTTAATTTAATAAGTACTCATATAATGTATTTTCCTCTGAATATTGAATTAAATTAAATATTTAAGCAAAAACTCACACATATTATACCAATTTGAAAAGGTAAATATTTACATATAATATAACTGAACTCCCTCTAATTATACAATTCAACTTAATAAATGCTCAAATCGAACTTAACTCTCTCTGATTACGTAGTTAAATTTAAACAATGCTTGATTAGCTTCATATTTGAACAAAACACAAATTCATTTCCTCTAACAATGGATTAAATTTAGTAAATACTAATGGTGTACACTTCCTCTAAACAAGGATTTAAATTACACATTTATGGCGAGAAACAAACCCAACAGTGCTCACTGTTTTATTGTGAGTGGTTATTCTTTTCATTATTGCTTCAGGTGCATATCTCACTATACAGTTAGTAACCTAGCATTAGTATAATAGTCTATGTCTCAACAAGTTGCACAGTGGTTATGCAATGGAAGAGGGTACTGAGTTTGGCCCTTGCGAACTGCAAGAACAGAACAAATCTTGCGCCCTGAGGATCAACACGACCACCACACTTCGAAAAACAAGCCCTAACAAGGGTGCACATAACACACATAATTTTGTGCCATGTACGATAGGTTTTCAGGTTTTTTACTTTCCAAATGAAATTTTGACCGTGTAAAGTGGGCCACAGCCCTTCCCAGCATATAGGCATCAAAATTATTGCAGTGGCCAACCTGGAACAAACTTCTAACATTCAGACTCCTCAAATTTCTATCTTCCTTGTGCAAACCCCTCTGTTCGATGTATCGTGTTGTTTCTTGTCTGCATTTTAGACAATGATTAGTAATTCTCCCATTGTTCCTTGTTAAATTTTGAAGCATCATAGGTCCTTTTGTCGCTGATCTGATTGGGATTTATTTTCAACAAAGAATGTGCAAAGGTGGTTGCATTGGCTTCAGGTTGTTTGTTACTACGGAAACCTTAGATGTCCCAGTAATTTCTATCGAACAAGCGATTAGTCAACGAAAATGAAACCACGTCGAAGATTATGCCAAGTTGGAGTATCTGACATTGTGTGATTGCCGAGTGGAGTGACATTGCAGCAGCAGCACATCCTAAATCTATGATATTTATTTTGCCCAGATTTTTTACGCTAAACATATTATCCGAACTTCACCGATCAGTGTGCTCACATTTTAGTATACCACATTTTACGGGAAATTTTATTTTTTGCCCCACATTACTTGGTACATATCTAATTTGTCCTCTTTTACTTTGACCTCTCCTTTTTGCCCCTCTTTTCTGTCGGTACTTCAGTATAGGTGAATACAAGACATTGCATTTCAAAAAAAAAAATAGTATTTGGCATCTCAATCGACAACTCATGACAACTAACTATGGATCCTATAGTATATAATGTACCAAGGAGCTAATCAATCGAAGTAATAAGGAGAACACCTCACAATCCAATTCCTATGCAGGCTTTTTTTAATGGTCCTTTGTGCAATTTCTAAGTAAGCATTGAGTTCTTATGAGACAATTATAATATGATTTCAATTGCTTAACCTATCTAAACCTTAGCTAACTAATTGTTACCATCCAATTCAAAATAATCACACTTCTTCCTTCGCATCCGTCCTCCGCATTAGCCTTGACCTGATGCGCTTGCCGCTGCGCTGGGCGAGGTATGAATTGGTGATGACCATGATGTTCGGGTCCTTATGCATTGTGCCACTCCGAACGCCCGCCTTTCCTTGCTTCTCGGTAGTACTTGAACTGCCTCTGCAGTGTTCGGGCTTTGTTTGTTCAGTTCGTCCGGGAGAGGAGCGCACCTACCCGTGTCAAGTTCTTTGGCTGATTACGGGGAGCGGATTTTCTCTGCCGACGAGTGTGGTTGCTCAAAAGGACAAAGATGGCGCCTAAAGGGGGAGGGGAGGGGGGGGGGGAGCGGGTGAATAGGCGACTTGAAAATTCTTATAGAATTGGCTTTGTCCTAATGCGGAATTAAACTAAGCGGCTACTTTTCAAGCACAAATCCTAAATATACTAGGCTCCCCTATGTGCACCAACAACATATAGCTTAATAAGATACGACATTTACAAGAACGATCTAGCAATTCAAACTTTACACAAGATATATCAATAGTTTCAAGTATGAATTGCGGAATATAAAGGGGACAAAAGACAACCAATATATTTCCAGGAGTTCGGATATCCACCGATATCCTACTCTCCGTTGGAGATGCCATAGCAAATACAGTCCACACGATCCCTTCCCATATCTAGCCTTCTCCCTTGAGCTCACTCACACTAAGTATGAGCTCTTCCACTATGCCTAGATTCTTCCTCGCCTTGGAGATGGCAAGCTCCACAAGCACTTCACAAAGCACCTGTGGGCCTCTTCACAATCTGCACAAAAGAGGTCACCAAGCCAACAACCATCAAACCGTCTAGAAAGTGGTGGCCTCCAAGAGTAAAAAGCTCTGGGACTATCATTTGATTTAATCACCATATAGAACTTGCAACCAATGCAAAGCAAGAACAAGAATTTCAAATCTCTCTCTCACACAAATCTCACCCGAAACAACAAATGTTTATGGAGAGATGGGAGAGAAGAGGAACAATGGAGGAAGTTAACAAGATCTGATCCAAAATTTTATCTTCACATAGAAGAGAGAGGTGAAGATTTCGATTGGTGGAAAATCTTCTCTTAATTTTCCCTTAAAGATATGCATGAGTGGTGGGAATCAGAGAAAACAAGCTTTTTCAAGGTCAACGATGGTGGAGGAGCTCGGGACCAAAAGATAGATCTTCTTGATGAAGAAGACCCCTTATATAGGTGGGTAAAGTTCCCTACCGTTGGACACAACTTGCAGCATGTTCAGACCTGTCCGGGGCACCCGGAACGTTCGGAACTTCAACGCTATATTTCGGGCTAAGTCCAGGCAGATAACATGAGCATAACGAGCGGACCCGGACTAGGCCTAGACCCAGTTCGGATTGTCCAGACCGCCTGAAAAAGCAGAATAGCCGGTACGAAAAAACGGCCGAACTTTTTCATACGAACTACGATTCAGTGAACTTGGGCTTGTTTTGAAGCTAACAATATGCTTTAACTCTTCATACAGAAAAACACCAAATGCCAACAAAGGAGGATAAAACTAAAAATGGAAAGGTTTCCCCTCTCTTTAAATGAAGAACCAGAAAACCTCCTGTTGTGTTTGTGCCGAATATTTTGTACGTGTTGGGTTATGTTTGGACTTAGAATTGTATTAGGTATGGATAGGATACGAGTAGTATCAGAGTCGAACTCTTGTAGTCTGGGCCTCCCATATAATAAGGGGAGCACCACACGTGTAACCTATGACGACTTGATAGTAACAGGCACGCAGGAGGAGCCGACGACTTCTGCCGGCGCCTAGGGCGGCCAGGGTTGCGTATCAATGGGAAGGATCGCCCGTAGTCATGCCCCGCAGATATAGGCGAGTTCGCTGAACTGCGTTAACAAATCTCGGTGTCGTCATCGTGCTGTGATTGTTTGGTTCTCGGTAGATCAATTATGCGCCTATGACAGCAATAATTGGTATTAGAGCGAGGTTAAAGGCGTCGGTTGTTGATCTAGAGAAAAGAGGAAAAAGTGTTGATGTTACGATCGAGCGTCGCCTGCGTGTGCCGGCGAGAAGGCGATCGGGTGAGAACCTGGTGAAGCAATCAGAAAAGAGCATGTAGCAGCAGGTTGCAGATCGGATCAGGAGTAGTGTTCGGCGGCGGCGTGCTACAGCCCAGGACGCAGACGCGTGGCACGTGAGGTGAGGATAGTGCTGGTGCATGTGAGATTCAAACTCTTTACAAGTTGCAATCCTTTGCTACGTGTACATGGAAGGGAGCGAGGATATTATTTTGTTTTCTTTTGCTTGGTACACCGATTGTGTAGGGCATGGTTGCGTAGCACAATACGGAAGAAAGACGTGGAGTCGTAGGTTCACAAAAAGATTGACAGAAACTGGCAGTATGGGCCAAGTTGATCAAGATGGACTGGATGTGATAGTCGGGCGACATGCGTATAAGGCTCGTAGAGTCTGGAGCGTGTTGTGCAGTCGGATACGTTCGGCTGTGTCGGACTAGACAGTCTGACATATCGACAGGTGGTCGGTTGACAGAAGACGATGAAGATCGGCGACAACGACGTAGGAGCGTGAGGGCTGTGTCCGAATTCTGTGGCATGGCAACACGCGGTGCATGGTTATGCGTGCTTCGACATGCGATGACGCGGGGTTGATTCAAGATGGTGCACATATGAGATCTTGAGGTCGACGGGGCGTGGGGTGGATTGATCATCTACCAAGGAGTCATGTCGAAGGTGGAGCTGGAGTCTGGCGAAAGATTCCACTTGGCTGATGGAGGGGCTACGGCGTAAGTGCACGGAGAGTCGAAGCCTGGTCAGCGGGAAGGCGAGAAGCACGTTGGTCGGACTGGACGTCAGGGTTCGAGAGATACGTGGAACTCGGCACGGTCGGGTATGACTGGTGGTTATCCGCAGTGGGGCCTGAGGTGGTGTGGGTGCGCGACTCAGTAAATCTTTGCCAAGATTGCGGATGCTCGACGCGGTAATAGCGGCAAGACGTGCGGTAAGCACGGGACACGGCGACAGACCAGGGCACATGTGGTCAGACATGTTGTCGGACATGTGTGCATGGGTGCTAAAGTAGTGTTGCCGAGTATCGGGTTCAAGTTGGTGACCGGGTCTATCGGGATAGCCATCAAGTGATAGACAAGAGTCGACCATGGAGAATCTGAGAAAGTGTTGGAGAGTCTGAAATGTCGGAAGCTTCGAGAGTACATGACCGTATAATCTGTGATGCTCTTTACACATGGCAAAGTGCGGATGAATAGATACAGAAGGAGGCGGAGTGCTATAGCTGTGGGACATGTAGGAGACTATCCAGGGAAAGATGAGAAAACTATGAATTTGATTCAAGGTGACTAAAGAGTAACGGTGAAATTTCTTCAAGTTGAAAGCACTTTCACGCAGATCAGTGGTCGGTGTATGATTGTGTCAAATGGGAAGAAGAGACTACAGTTGCAGGTGGAGTCACATGGAGTCTGTGAGTAGCAGCGAAACTCATGGAAGACAACTCAAGTCCGGAGTACATGGAGGTTTGACGCATTGCCGAATTCAAGGTGGTGGAGAATATTCGCCAAGTTGGAGTTTGTTGTGTTTGTGTCGAATACTTTGTACGTGTTGGGTTATGTTTGGACTTAGAGTTGTATTAAGTGTGGATAGGATACGAGTAGTATCAGAGTCGAACTCTTGTAGCCTGGGCCTCCCATATAATGAGGGGAGCACCACAAGTGTAACCTATGACGACTTGATAGCAACAGGCACGCAGGAGGAGCCGGCGGCTTGTGCCGGCGCCTAGTGCGGCCAGGGTTGTGTATCAATGGGGAGGAGTGCCCGTAGTCATGCCCCACAGATGTAGGCGGGTTCGCTGAACTGTGTTAACAAGTCTCGGTATCGTCATCGTGCTGTGATGTTTGGTTCTTTGTAGATCAATTATGCGCCTACGATAGCAACACCTCCAACACCAAAAATGAAACAAGTTTTTCATACAAAATATTTTTGATGAACTTGACCCTGTCTTGAAGATAACCACAAGCTCTAAAATCTCACATGGAGAAAGTCAAATAAGAACCAAAAATATATGATGAAATGATGTAAATGTTTGACCTCTGTATGAACGATGTGATCAATATACTCACCGGCCGACAATCCCCTTGATAATATGGATATCGAAACCAACAGCCACCTTAATACCTATAAAATATAAAACCTATCAAGATCATACTTTTAACTTGCTCAATTCACTTGAGCCAGTAGTTTTTTCATACAAAAATAGCCAAAAATCAAAGAAAGCTTTTTTAGGGGGGGGGGGGGGGCAAGGAGATTTTTTTTCAGGTAAAAGGGAATATTAAGCAGCAGGGATTACATGGAGGTCAAGCTCTAGGGCCTGAATGGCACAATCAGGACCATAACCCGACCACAACATTGTTTAGGACTCTGCTCTCGCTAGGGATGGCAATGGGTACCCATTACCCGTGTACCCTTCGGGTAAAAACCCTATTAGGGTAAGGGTTTGGGTAAAAACAATATCCATGGGCATGTAAATGGGAAAATCTTGTACCCATCGGGTGGAGAGGGTACGGGTATGGGTTCGTATAACCCATACCCGTGTACCCATGTACCCTTATAAATATGTGACAACTGACAAGTGGGTCTCCGAATAATAACCTAATGTACTAAAAAAATCCAATCATGCGTTGCATGGTGCCATGAACGATTGGGACAGGGCGCTTCACATTCTTGGTCCCACCAGGTATACGTATACCTAGCTGGTTAAAGTTATATAACTATACGATGTTTTTTATGACTATTTTCTACTCAATCTGTTGTGTTGCAAACGAGGGTATTTTTACCCGCGGGTAACCCTTTACCCTGTCGGGTGAAGGGTATGGGAAAAAGTTGTACCCGCACAAGGGTATGGGTACGGGTGACGGGTAAGGTTGAAAGCGGGGGTAAGGGTATGGGGTGGCTCCACCCTTACCCATACCCTGCGGGTGACATCCCTAGCTCTCGCTAAACTTGTAGGCAATGGCTAACCCTATTCTGCCTACGTTCCACTTTTACAAAGGAAATAACCCTATTACCATTTAACATTGACTTAATCTCCTTAATAATAAGCATGATTGGCGACCGATCTCGAGTTTTAGAAGTCACGACTGATATCAGGCTGCAGCAATCCGATTCCAGAAGGATAGGTTTGTCAGATCATTGGAGAGTCGAATTCGCATAACATGGGACAATTGTCGTCGCCAAAATGGCATGCCCTAGCTAGCTCTCCCTCTCTGCACTCGAACAAGGAAGAAGGAGGAAGATGGACACAGGACACACAAGATTCTGCCCTCTGCCCAAAGCATACCGGAAACAAGTATCGATCTGCCTGTACAATCGGACCAATTGACTTGGCATACGCCTCTTCTCCACAGGCATGCTTTCTTAGTCTCTAGTGGGCTTTGCAGCCGAGGGTGCGCGGACCACCGGAGGAGAAGGACGCGTTCGTGCGCGGGGCGTGCGTGCGCGGCGAAGAAGAAGCTCGGCGTGTCTCGCCGAGGAAGAACACGATCATGGCAGAGGGCTGCGTCAAGCGTCGTGGAGGCCGTAGGAGGCCATGGCGCGGACGTCGACGACGAGCCTAACCTGTGCAAGGTCATGGCTTGGGGGCGTGAATGATGGCGTCAAGCCATGCCCGTGGTGGTGGACACCGGGTGTGCGTGCACCAGGTCGGGTCCATGGCGGGTGTGGTGTGTGTGTGTGTGCGCTGTAGCGTGGCGTGGCGTGCTGGTCTTACGGAGGAGCAGGCAGCTCACGTTGGAGAAGACCGGATCGTCAGGAGATCGTTGCGTGGGCGTTGCGTAGCTGATAGGTAGAACTAGCGGTTTGTTAGCTGCATGCTGTTAGTGGTGTGAGTACATGGGTGAGTGGGTGCGTGGGTGCTGCGCCACCGGACTGCTATAAAGCCAGCCATGTACTGATCGTTGAGGGCACCGGAGTTGCCGATCATGTAGACATTGCAAAGACAAGAAAGATTTGGGCGTCAGTGCGCCCGTGGCGGCGTTCGTGCGCCGGCCACCGAAATTTGTGTGTCCTGTGTCCATCTTCCTCCTTCTTCCTTGTTCGAGCGAGTGAGTTGAGAGAGGAGAGGTAGCTAGGGTTGCCGTGTGGCAACAACAGGGACCCGAGGAGACAAAACTAGCAAGATTCTTTTAAGGAAAGCGTGTTGCTTGTTTGCCTTAAACAAGAAAGTGGTTACGATCACATTCCCATGGCATGGGGGATATGGGCACGTCCGATGAGACATGCAATCCGATTCTGAGATCACCAAGCCAACCTTTTCCCGCCCGGCTTAAATATTCTTTCTTTCTCCAAGTAGGTATAGTGCAACAAATACAGTGCTTTATTCGAGAGGCAGTACATCCAATCTCATGGCATTTGAGGTAATGGCGGAAAAACCTTGTGGTTTGGAGTCTGTCGCTCTGTCTAACTATCTCAATCTTACCCTGTGCAAAATTAGAAAGTATCTGAACCTTATACATTCACTACTCAAGATCATCTCGGTTTGAGGCAACCATTCGGTATGGAAAACTGATGCACATATCTTGAAGTTCAAGCTGAACCAACGGTCAGAGCTGCGAACTTGACCATCCTAATACTGTATTTAAGTGCATGGTCGAAGTGCGATGGGAACAATGTTCCACGACGTGCATGTGCATGGACGAAATAGTAGAAAAAGGAAGAAGAAATCTGACCAAATCCTCACCAATTATCCAAATCCTAATCATTGTTCATAACCTCATATAAAGCCGTGACTAGTATAATCCACCCAATCAATCCCACGAATTGAAAATTCCACCAAACTAATTCCGTGACCTCAGCATGCAGGTTCAGCTGGTCTCAGGCCATGCTTTCGTTTGATTCGCTACCTTGTTAGGCCTAACACTGGCATCGACATTAAGCACCATAAGCCTCTGATAATGACTACGTACCCATCCAATTACTTGCCATAATGAACGGTCCTAAAAAGCCTCGTATGAAAATTGAGTGTTTACATAGTGACGAGTACGCCATCTGCCCTTAGTAGAATTTAAAGTGTGCTACAAACGCTACTACAAAAGCGCCGGTCTTAGCCGGCTTTTAGAGGAACCACCAGTGGAAACAGGACTTGTGGTCCGGGTGCTAAGGACCTCTAGTCCCAGCTGCCCACCCGGGACGCCGGAATCGGGACTGGAGGCCCCCCCCCCCCACCCCCTCTAGTCCCGGGTGGGTTACGACCCGGTACTAAAGGTGCTTCACGTGGCAGTCGTCGAGCTGCTGGGCCGGAGGACCTTTAGTCCCGGTTCGTGTTACTAACCCGGACTAAAGGTATTCTGAAGATTTTTTTAATATAGTCTCGAGTTATTTAATTTTATTCTGAAACTTTCCACTTAGCCACTCATTTAATCTCGAATTATACACTTAATCTTAGGTCAAAGTAATTACGCTGGTCAAACTTCCCATTGGGTCACCCATCCTCAGATGGCTCTAGTCCCAGCACGTTTAAATTTTGAGTTCCTTTCAAATGAGATTCCAAATGAGAAATGAGAACTTATTGATACTAGTATCTTATCAATCATATTAACCCCTCGGTTACGATGTTACACCTTTTCATTGTTTAAATTTTAAAACTTTGTTTGAATAAGTAACAATGATTATGTAATAGTATATCTTGACTAAATAACAATAAAATGAATTTATGGAAGAATTCATATCTTTAAATTCAAAAATCAAAATTGGACAAATAAAATGTCTAAGTTGATTAGAAAAATGAGAGGAATTCAAATATGCTATACATATCATCTTTTGCATCACAGAAATATCGATAGTTAGAAAATGTGATCTCTTTCGATGAATAGTCATGACGGCCATTTTGATTTTTTTGAACAAAAATCAAGTAAAGTGAAAATCCCCTAAAAAGGTATCCTTTAGCATGGTTGTGTTAGGTTGGGACATAGGAACATCCAAAACCAAACGAAGATCCATCTGAATCTTGCAAAGATTCCCCCTATTTCATCCGAAGTGAGAATTTCCAGCTATAAGTGCACAAACTTACTAGAGAGAAAGTGAAGCCGTGAAGCCGGTCACACACCGGAGTAGGATCTTACACATGTACAACACCCAACACACTTATATACATATGGTATGAAACCAGCTAGGTTTTGGTGGGGTTTCCGACGCTCCGGAGCCCCGCTTCGGTGAAACCTTGGACCCGCTGGAAAAAAGTCAAACTTTCCATATACCCTTTGAACGGAGACGAAAGGGGGTAGGCCAGTGGAGTTTTTTGTTTGGTTGTGTTAGGTTAGGAAATATGAACATCCAAAACCAAGATCCACACAAATCTTGCAAAGATTCCCTTTGTTTCGCCCGAAGTGGGAATTTTTAGCTATAAGTCCACCAACTTACTAGAGAGAAAGAGAAGCCGGTGAAGCCGGTCACACACCGGAGTAGGATATTGGACATTTACAACACCCAAAACAATTATATACATATGGTATAGAACCAGCTAGGTTTTGGTGGGGTTTCCAACGCTCCGGAGCCCCTTTGGTGAAACCTTGAACCCGCTGGAAAAAAGTCAAACTTCCCATATACCCCTTTGAACGGAGTCGAAAGGGGGTAGGACAGTGGATTTTTTGCTTAGTTGTGTTAGGTTAGGAAATATGAACATCCAAAACCAAGATCCACACAACTCTTGCAAAGATTCCCTCTGTTTCGCCCGAAGTGGAAATTTTCAGCTATAAGTCCACCGACTTACTAGAGAGAAAGAGAAGACGGTGAAACCGGTCACACACCAGAGTAGGATATTGGACATTTACAACACCCAAAACAATTATATACATATGGTATGGAACCAGCTAGGTTTTGGTGGGTTTCCAACGCTCCGGAGCCCCGCTTTGGTGAAACCTTGAACCCGCTGGAAAAAAGTCAAACTTCCCATATAACCCTTTGAACGGAGTCGAAAGGAGGTAGGACAGTGGAGTTTTTTGCTTAGTTGTGTTACGTTAGGAAATATGAACATCCAAAATCAAGATCCACACAACTCTTGCAAAGATCCCCTTTGTTTCGCCCGAAGTGGGAATTTTCAGCTATAAGTCCACCAACTTACTAGAGAGAAAGAGAAGCCGGTGAAGCCGGTCACACACCGGAGTAGGATATTGGACATTTACAACACCCAAAATAATTATATACATATGGTATGGAACCAACTAGGTTTTGGTGGGGTTTCCAACGCTCCGGAGCCCCGTTTCGGTGAAACCCTAGACCTCTTCGATAAGAGTCATGGTGGCCATTTTGACCGCTTTTTGAAAACAATCAAATAAATTTAAAAAACCTCTAAAAAAGATATGGTGCAAAATGGCACCCATATAATTTCACAAAGAGTAATCCACATTTTATGAATAATCCTCAATTATTAGGAATTTTCTTGATTTCTACCTAATTTTTCTAGTTAAATGAGTTTGTGCTGATTTTTGAAAGTAATTTATCCTATTTAAATGAGTTCTTGTGATGCAAAAGATGATATAATTGTTAAATTTGGATTCCTCTCATTTTTCTAATCGATTTAGACATTTTATTTGTTCAATTTCGATGTACGGATTTAAAGATATGAATTATTTCATATTAAACGAGCAGGGGCGATGCAGTATATAGGCAGAGAATCTCTAGTACCGGTTCGTAATACGGACCAGGACTAGAGGGGTCTCGCACCCTTTAGTACCGGTTCGTAATACAGACTGGGACTAGAGGTCCTGTACGAACCATGACTAGTCCTGCGTGGCCTCGTGGTTGTTGAACCGGGACTAGTCCCACCCTCTAGTCCGGGTTCAAAAGTCATCCGGGACTAGAGCCAAAATCGACTCTGGACTAAACGCCCTGTTTCTACTAGTGAACTCACATAAAAATGGCTCATGTGGCAGTTCTAATGTAAATGTAAAAATAATCGAGCGGAGAAACTAATATTTTTCAAACGAATTTGAATATTACCGCACTTCAGAGTTCGGATAGAATCATCTCACACAAAAATATCCAAACATGTTGTTTCTCCTGAGTGAGAATTCCAAGAGTAATGTGGCAACAAGCTACGAGGCCACTGCAAAGCCCTACACCCGCGACTATTGATTCATATTCATGTATACTCGTTGCCACTCTATCGCACTATGACACAAGGGCTAAGAATTTAGATTGTCCTACCTAGATACCACAATTCTTCTTTTAAGTAAAATCTCGTTATAGCGCAAGCGTTTGTACACATCAAATAAATTGTCACGAAACACGACAATCTCGCAAAAGAGTTGAAGAGCCAAGCCATCACAACCATTTGATATGCACACTCACTCACATTTTGACGTCCATCCATCGTATGAACAGTGTGTGCATTTCTCTAGGTCTCCTCATGTTGCAAGCATTTGGGCACGTCAAACATGATCATTCTAGAATCAACAAATTACCTCGCAGCAATGTGCCATCTGTAGAACAAATAGTGTTAAACCGCTTGGGCTTGTACCTTCCCTCAATACACCCATTTTCATGTATTGAAAATTTACTACATGTTCACATGTAAATCGTGCAACCTCATCTTAAAAATGTCAAAATAACCATTATTAAGTGTTGTGTAAGGATTTTTCATCCAAACTCATCTCTACACAATGCAATAAAATATCTAAATTTTAATGGAATGTCGAGAACATCTTCTCGCAACAACCACACTGTGCACTAGCCTGTGTGAGGATCATTTTTCGGCGCATTTTTTAAAATGCAGTAGGGAAAGCCCTACACGATTACTGTTGAAATAATAAGAACCCAAATTCACATATGTGAGGATTTAAACTTTTGTGAGTAGCTTGTATATCCACTTCCCTACTTCTTATCTTTTTGGTACCATTATTAAGAGCCCTAGGTTCTCAAACCACATTTTCGCCCCACATGTAGTTATGGTATTCCATAGGTAATGTTGATTACTCATATGAACCATGTGTCATAGAGACACTGCTGTCATGCATACCTAATGACACTGTTGTCATGCATACGTGTAGCTTCACACCACAAAATTTTGAGAAACGTAGCTGCGATAAAATCTAGGATTGCTCTCTCAGGGCTGACCGCGTGCGTGGTTGGACGCGACGCGCATCTATGATGGAACCCACAAAAAACCCACTTGCCTTATCCATTTTCCTCCGCTCTCCCTCTCTCACATCTCTCCCGCTTTACTTCATGCCATGGACGTAGCCAGCTCCTCTCCTCCCCATCCCCCTCCTCCCCTATATCTCCCTACATCTCGCACCACACCAGAACGTTTTGCGGCGAGCAATATTGAGCCTCGACAAAGAAGGCGAGCCTAGAAGGAGGCGGCACCGATCAATGACCTTACGGTTTTGAGAG
This sequence comes from Poa pratensis, assembly GCA_947311845.1. Taxonomy (NCBI): domain Eukaryota; kingdom Viridiplantae; phylum Streptophyta; class Magnoliopsida; order Poales; family Poaceae; genus Poa; species Poa pratensis. The sequence goes on from CAMZMU010000072.1 coordinate 10,349,649, forward strand.
GTCCGTGGTGCACCTGTGTGCGGAGATGAATAGGGAGGTGACCGTTCTTAGGGATGGTCGGGACAATGACAAATCGACACAGAATTAGATCATGGCAGGGATTAGTGCACCGCCCGTTGACGGAAAAGGCCGACGGTTCTTGACTTGGTGGAATTGCCGAAGGTGAGGAAGACGAGGCATTCAAGACATCATCAATTATGTTCTTTATTTTTTAGGGCTTATATGTGTTTAGTAAACGATCACACGTTGCTTCCCAAGTGGATGACCGCCAATTTGCACCCCCGCTAAAATCAGCCTCGAACAAAACGTGCCTTTCGTCATTTGCACCGACTGTCCGCGTCCAGCAGAGAGCCAGAGATGACCCAAAGAAGTCAAGCGTGAACGGTGTAACCAAGACAAACGCGACCGACCCAACACGTCAGCCACAGCCCAACCAGCCCCGGTTGGGCCCCGCACCAAGCCCAACATCCAGACCTGGCCCGACCCGTCACCAATCCTCGTCATCCGCGCGCAGGCGCAGCACCAGCCAGCACGGCCTTGTTCCCTTCCATTTCACCCACCACCGACCCAGACGGAAGCGACGACGACGACGGCGAAGGGACCACGGGCGGCTCGTGCCACCCCGCGGACACATCGAGGCAGGGGCAGTTTCGTAAACTCGACCTCCCGTTCAGGTAGCCCCGGATACGGTTGGCCGGGGAGCGCCTTCCCGTTGCACGCACCAAGCCGCGGGGGCAGTACGGTAAAAGCGCCTGTCGCCTCACTCCTCTTCAATCCTTCCCCTTCCACGCTCGCACAGTACTACTACTAGGCCAGTACCACCACCACTGGAATCAAGCGACCGAGTTGCCAGCGAGCGAGAGAGATTGAGCGAGCGCACAAAAAAAACTCAGAGGCGAAAAGGGAGAAGGCGAGAGAGAGAGGCTTTAGCGAGAAGCAGCGGAGGGCCCAAATCGCAAACCCTAGCGCTCCCCGATCTGCAATGCGGGCGGCGTGAGGGCGCCGGCAGATGAGGCGGGTGGCGCCGGCGATGATCCTCGCCGCCGGTGGGGCCGACGGCGAGGGCTCCGAGGCGTTCGTGGAGAAGGCGCTGCCGAATGGGGACGTCTACTCCGGCGGGTTCGCGGCCGGCGCGCCGCACGGCAAGGGCAAGTACGTGTGGGCGGACGGGTGCATGTACGAGGGGAGTGGCGGCGCGGCAAGGCCTCCGGCAAGGGCCGCTTCTCGTGGCCCTCCGGCGCCACCTTCGAGGGGGAGTTCCGCGGGGGCCGGATCGAGGGCCAGGGCGTCTTCGTGGGGCCCGACGGCGCCACCTACCGCGGAGCCTGGGCGGCGGACCGGCGCCACGGGGTGGGCGCCAAGAGCTACGCCAACGGCGACTACTACGAGGGCCAGTGGCGCCGCAACATGCAGGACGGCCACGGCCGCTACGTCTGGGCCGCCGGGAACCAGTACGTCGGGGAGTGGCGCGGCGGGGTCATCTCCGGCCGCGGCGTGCTCATCTGGGCCAACGGGAGCCGCTACGACGGGGTCTGGGAGAACGGCGTGCCCAGGGGCACGGGGGTCTTCACGTGGCCCGACGGCAGCCGGTACGTCGGCTCCTGGCCCCGCAGCTGTGTGGACCTGCCGGCCATAAGCGGCACCTTCTTCCCGCCGGTGGGCGTGGGGGCCGGTGGTGCTGTGCGGAAGAGGTCCTCCGTGGAGAGGATTGGGGAGAAGGTGGCGGCTGTGCCGCGGATCTGCATCTGGGAGTCTGAGGGCGAAGCGGGGGACATCACCTGCGACATCGTGGATGCGCTCGAGGCGTCCATGCTCTATCGGGAGGCCGCGCCCGCCCCGATGTACACGAGGACGCAGCGCAGCGTCCGACGAGGAGCTAACGGAGGAGGCCCGTGCTGGTCCTCGTCAGCCGCCACCACGCCTGAGGGGAAGCGACCTGGACAGACCATCTCCAAGGGACATAAGAACTACGACCTCATGCTGCAGCTGCAACTGGGCATCAGGTAATTCTTGTTGATTTAGTTATTCTCTGGTAAAATGCTGCCAATGTGCCTTAGATTTCAGCCAGTTTGTTGATTTGGGATGTTTATGGTGGGCATCTTTCAGGCATTCGGTGGGGAAATCTGCTGCGGTGCCGATGCGGGAGCTGGCACTCTCTGATTTTGATCCTAAAGAGAAGTTCTGGACACGGTTCCCACCCGAAGGGTCAAAAGTCACACCACCACATTCCTCCCAGATTTCCGGTGGAAGGACTACTGCCCCATGGTGTTCAGGTGCTTGTTTGCCCTTCCATCTAAACAATGTACTCTGATTTTGTTCCTTCAATTACTGTATTTTGACTGATCTGGATTCTGCAGACATTTGAGGAAGTTATTTGCTGTTGATCCGGCGGATTACATGCTCGCTATCTGCGGAAATGATGCCCTTAGGGAGCTGTCTTCGCCTGGGAAGAGCGGAAGTTTCTTTTACCTCACCCAAGATGATCGATTCATGATTAAGACGGTGAAGAAATCAGAAGTCAAGGTAGTTTTCTTGTTCATGCCATCTAGTTATGAACTATACTTGTTTATGTATGAAATCGGATATCCTTTTAGTTATATTGCTTGTGAGATGGTTTGTAGTGGTGTTCGAATTGTATGATGAAAATGATGTTAAATTAGGGATTTTTTGTTACGACTATAGGGTTTTAACCATTGCAAATATGCGCGCCATTGTTTTGGCATTATCTTCATAGTGTTTTTTGATGCCTTTAAAACTGAATGTGCTGCCAAGTATAAATTCTTTCAGAGAAGAAACATTTTGTTTATTTGTTAAGAAGGTATCTGATCAGCTTGTTATTTGCCTGTGCAGTTGCTGATTCGGATGTTGCCTAGCTACTACCAACATGTTAGTCGATATGATTACTCTCTAATCACAAGGTTCTATGGTGTGCACTGTGTAAAGCCTGTTAATGGACCGAAGGTGCGAACATTTGCAACTTCCTTACTGTAAACTTTATAAGTTGGTTATTGATTCGTGACAACTTCTCCAGGTCCGTTTTATCGTCATGGGAAACTTGTTCTGCTCAGAGTATCAAATTCATCGCCGTTTTGATCTTAAAGGTTCATCCTATGGCCGAACAGCGGACAAATTTGAAGAAGAAATTGATGAGACAACCACCCTTAAAGACTTGGACCTCAACTTTGTATTTCGGTTGCGGCGATCTTGGTATAGAGATCTGCATGAGTAAGTTCAACGCTTGTAATGTTTGGGGTGTCAAAATTACTTTTAAGGAAGTACTTGAATCAGTAGGGCTAACTTAATTGTGGTTTATTCTGCAGGCAACTCCAGAGAGATTGTGAATTTTTGGAGTCTGAAGGTATTATGGATTATAGCTTCTTGGTGGGAGTTCACTTTTGTGATGATGCATCTGCTTCAAAAATGGGATTGTCTTCTTTTACTGCTTCTCCAAGTAAGTTCTGTCTTTTGGGTTTTTTACCTTGAAGAGATTGCTCTTATATGCTAACCAAGTGATGATTCTTAACCAGAGCTCTCGATGAAGACCGAGTCATTTCAAGTTGGTGGTGGTGGCATGCCAGAGCTGTGCTTCTCAGATAATGATTTTGATAGGATACCTGATTGCCGGTATGTTGTGGCGTTTAGGATATACCTATCTGTTTGCTCTCGTCTATGTTATGTTCTTAATCTAGGGAAGCCCTTTGCACTCTGTGATATGATAACTGGTTATAGCTAAGAGTATTTTTTTTTTGTACACCCTGTTAGGATTTTCTTTTGAACTGATTCCTGGAAATGCTATAATTCCTTTGAAATCTGTGCATTCCAAAGAGGCCCTGATTCAGTATCTTGTCTTTAAGATTCTTTTGGATATTGTTTGCTAAAGAATATAAGATTGCAAGATTAAAGTTGAGTATCTTAAAATCTTAGAAAATTGAGGCAGATACAGGAACCTGAAAGCCATTAATTGATTTATTTTATATTAATGCCATGCCGCAAATCCTGCACCTAGCTAACGACTCGTAACACTTGGAAGTTGCACCTGGCTCAGTGCCATCTTAGTTGAAGTTTGAGCAGCCATCATACTGCAAACTTCAACTGCCACCCACTTGGTTTACACATATGTGTTTAGGCATTGCTGGGTCGTAGCTGTTTCCTCAGCTGCATTGGAGATTATTGTTCTTTCCAGTTTAAAAGCCATCAGTGCTCCACAACTCAATTTTCAAATCCATTAACTTGTTCTCTAATGCAATCTTCCAACTTTTTCTTAATTTCAGGAAGCCATTGATTAGGCTGGGAGCGCACATGCCAGCCCGGGCAGAGCAAGCATCCAGAAGAAGCGAGTTCGACCCATTCCTCCTGAGTGGTGGGGGTTTCTTGGCCCCAAACCAGACTGGTGAAGTGTCCGATGTGATTCTGTATTTTGGGATAATCGACATTCTCCAGGATTATGACATCACCAAAAGGTAGAACATGCGTACAAGTCATTACAGACAGATCCCAATTCAATATCCGCAGTGGACCCGAAGCTCTATTCGAAAAGGTTTCAAGATTTCATTGGCAGAATTTTTGTAGAAGATGGCTAGAATTGGGGTAAAGATGCAACAGCTAGGATCAAATATCAGCTTCAGCCAATTCCAACGAAGTCCAGAGCACCTGAAAGTGATCTCAAGGATGTTTTGGTACATTTTCTGCCGGGGCAAAGAAACTCCACAGCTATACAAAATATCAGCTTCAGGCACTGGGATCTGGTAAAAGCAGTTCGTTGACTTAACCGCCGTTAAACCTCGATCGGCAGCATTGGAGGGAGATGAAGTTGCAAAGCTATTTGCGAAAATTAGCTACCAGAATCTGACTGGCTGGATTTTGAAACACGGCCACAAGATGAGAGTAGGCATCTGTAAATTTTGTGATTTGGCGGGCGAGAGAGATTGGTTCTTCCAGTTCCCTTGGTAGCAGCAGTCCTTTGTTTTAGCTAGGATTCCTTTCGCTAGTTTAATTTAATTTTCCCCTTTTTATATACCTGTTGGATGTAAAGAAGGGGATAGGGAATTTTTGTTTCCGGAAAGAGGGTAATTTAAGGCTGCGGCAAGCAGTGAATGAATGAATAATGAGACGATGTACAGATACATTTGGATCCAGAAGAATGAATGAATAATGAATTTTCTCGAATGAAGGGGTGGATTTTAGAATTGAATTCGGCATCTTCTTCATGGCCGTGGGTCCGTCCCCGAGGAGCACTGCTTCTCCGTCTCTTTTGCGTTGCCGGTTTCTTCCTTTCCCGGTATTTATTGGCCCCTTTGGGTAGCTTTTCGCAGGCTGGAGAGAGAAAATAGGGTCGCTTGCAAACTCTCCTTGACCTGTGAGCTGTGACCGAGGGGGGTTGGCTGCCTGCGATGTCTCAGAAGAGAGTGAGTATTGGAAGTGGGGAAAAGTGAAGTGCATGGAAAGAAGAGAAAGGGGAGCACAGCGCAGCAGATGGTTAGATCAGGAATGGCGATCTTCTCTATCCTTTTGATCCCTATAATGCCCAAACCCGGAATCTCTTTATCGGTACCCGCTGCTTATTCCATTCAAAGAGTGTTGGATCAGCCTACTGATTGCGGATCACAGGCACAGGCAGTATCGTTTTAATCCAGTATGGGCATCTCGAGGTATGCACAGGAGCTGCGCAGCGAACCTGATTTGCCACTGTGGCTTACGCTTCACGGTCGGGGTCGTACAGGCTCGATCAGGGACAGTATTTTGCGTTACCTATGTTTGTTTACCACGTGTATTTGTGTCTCAGTATCATGGGAATCTCTCGGTTTCTGTTGTTAATCTTTGGCCTCGGGGCCCTGCCCTCCCCACCACTGTAGCAAGAGGAGAGAGGCGATTTTTGGAGCAAGACAGGCGATCCACCGTGCGCGCCGCGAGCCGTGGGATTCCTCCCTCCGCCGGCCGCTCCGGCGGCGGGAGGGTGGGGATCCCCGGCTCCGGCATGTAAATACAGGAGGGTAGGTTGGGAGGCTCGCCGGCGGCGCTCTGGAGGAGGTGGTGCTGCGGGCGGGTGGTTTTGGAGCCGGCGCGTTCTTCTCCGGTGGTGGAGGTCTTCGGAGCTCCCCGTCTGCGCGCTAGACTGGCTGGATCTCGAGGCCCGGCGCGGCGCTCGTGATCCTCTTCTCTCTGTCAGATCCGAGGTGGTGGTGGATCTGGCGGCGGACGGATCGAGCTCTGCGTCGTCTTCCGGCGGTGGATTCGACGGCGGCTGCGGCAAGCGGTGTGGAAGGGTCAAGGGGGCGCTGCCCCGGCCGTTCATCGTCAACAACTCCGGCGCGGCGCGGCGGAGAGTCAAGGCAGCGTCTTCGATAGGGAAAAAGCTCTCCCTGACAGCGGCGAGGTGGTGGCTGGCCGCCTTCGACTCCGACGCCGGCGACGGCGTGTTCTTCGATCTTTGGTCCTTTTCCCCTACGTATTTTGTACTTGTATTTCCTACCGTGTACGTTGTATGTGGTATGTGTTGAATATATGTGGTGGAAAAATTGCAAAAAAAAAACCTGCTTTGGTTTGTCCACACCCACCTGGACGTAAGGACAGCGGTATCGTGGCCCAGGGTGCAAGAAATCTTGGCATGGTGTTATTCCATCAAGAATCTGCTCGTGTTAGAGCATCCACCACGCGCGCCAAACTCTGCTCCCATTATACATTTTGGGCGCCGGCAGCAAATTACTCCAGCGGCGCGCCCAATAGAAAAAAAAGTTACCGGCGCGTCCCAATACAGCGTCCGATAACTCCGTTTCGCGCACAAGTTCTGGGGACGCAACCGGGCGCGCCGAGTCGAAACCCGACGGGCGGGCCCAACGCGTCAGGCGCACAGCGGGCCGGTCAGCGTAATTTAATGCGATTAATGCGACTTGAGCGGTTTTCTGACGCAGAGTAACGCGTTGCGCCTCGTCTTCCCCGACGCGCGTCGCCGAGTTACGTCGCCTCGGGAACCGGCGCCAGAGTAAATGAGGCGCGTTCCCGCGCTCTTCCTCTCCCCCGCCCTTATAAAGACCGCGCCGCTCACCTCCACCGCCGCACTCCGCTCTCCCTCATCCCCGCCGCACTCCGCTTTCCTCTCCCCCGACGACCATGGCACACAACGGCCAAGCTTCGGGCAGCGGCGGCGTGAAGACGTGCCTCCGGAAGGACGAGGCGGCGTTCTTCCACCGCCACCACATCCCCGTGCCGGTCGGGATGCGCCTCCCCAGCAGCGGCGGCTGGCAGATGAGCGCGCTCGGCTACGTCGTGCTGCCCCTGCCGACGGGGGAGCGCTTCCGCGATCTCGTCCGCCTGCGCCGCCATGACCTGACGTCGGAGCAGCAGCAGCGGATCCGGAGTCCACCGTCAACAACCCAAACTGGCGGGCTCTGCTGGAGGCGCAGCGCGACGCGGCGCTGGACGACCACGAGGGGACGAAGCGGCCGTCCCAGCAGAACGCCGTGTGGAGGCGGCGCTGGTAGGAGGGCAAGGACTTCTATGACGTGATGCGGGAGCACGGCTACGCCGCCCCCATCGACCGCCCCCGCGAGCTCTGGCAAATGCCGTCGAGCTCGTCATCTCCTCCAGCGCGCGGTCAACGAGCGACCCGCGCTTCGTGAAGATCGTGCCGCCGCCGATCACGAAAAGCAGCGGCGTCACCATCCGTGACTTTGGACCGCCGCCGCCGACGACCGCGCCCCGGGCCAAAGTCAAGATCGAGTCGGGGACGTCCTCGTCCCGCGCCAAGGTCAAGCTCGAGCCGTGGACGTCCTTGTCCCACGGCAAGAAGCGCGCTGCTACGCCGCCGCCGCCGCTGATGGACGAGCAGGCTGAGGCCCTGTTCCGGAGAGACCTCGCCATCGCCCAGAAGCTGTCGTTCGACACGATCCAGCCGGCGTCACGGGAGTTCGCCGAGCACTGGTCCTGCGTCGACAACGACATCATCGACCTCGACGCCGAGGTCCAGATTCCCGCCGCGCCAGCGCCGCCCCTCGGTGAAGGAGGAGGTGAAGGAGGAGGAGGAGCCGGCCGAAGCAGGAGGTCGGCGCGTGGAACGTCGAAGACGCGGTGGCCATGCACGACTGGACCAGTTCTACGGCTACTGGACGGGCGGCAATTAGATTAGGTTTTAGTTTAAATTCATCGAATTTTGTATAAATTATCGAATTTAAATGAAAAATGTTAAGTTTAAATTAATTTGCCGTCTTTTTTTTCTTTCTGGAAAACCTATTGGGAGCGAGACGCTCCCAATAGGCGGCAACGCTTGCCGGCGCGCCCAATAGCGTATGTCCGGCAACTTTGTTGGACACTGTATTGAGCACGGCGGTGGAGATGCTCTTAGGAGTCGAATATGTATGTAAGCCTTTTGCAGGTTAACAATATATCTACTGGCTACTCCCTCCGATGCCAATTAAATGTCGCAGCTTGTTCAATGATTTGTACATGTTAAGTTCATTTCCACGTCAACTAAAACGGATCAGAGGGTGTAGTTTATTAACTGATCGTTTCCATCCTATAGTACTATGTAGCAATGCTAATGCATTTGCACCCTACAAAGTACAAACTCTTTCCCGTGGCATTTTGTCCACACCATACAAACATACTGTAGGAGATACGTGCGTGTCCACCAAATTCACGCAGGTTACAGTTCACATCCATTATGTTCATGCATGCAGACAAGCCAGGTCAAAGTCCATGTCAGACCACAAGCCCTAGCCTTTTCCGTACGGCTCGCTCTACACGTATGGTCATTTCCTCTCCTTACATCTCTCCTCTCCACGCGCTACCTCCCTGTCCCTCTCTAGCTCCGTCCCTCCTTTCTGCGTACGCCTCGTTAATGCCAGCTCACCAAGTCAGCAAAACCCTTTTCACCGCACTTAGGATGACTCCAACGGGGCGACCCATCGAGTCCGTGCGCGTCCGTCCCTGTCCGCGCGAGGCAAAAAACACGGCTCAACGGGGCGACGCAAACGGACCGCGGTCCGTTTTTTGTCCGCCGCGACGCATTCCTGGCCCAAATTTGGGCCACCGATGCGTCGGCCCCGGACGCTCGCGGAGCGCTCCTGCGTCCTCCCTGTGTCCGCCCTAGCCCCGTGTGTCATCGACCCCAACGGCCACCTACCCGCAATAACTGTGGGCGGTGGAGCTGTATAAAATCCCGCCGGCCGGCCAAACCCTAGGGCACACACACAAACCCTAGCACTCCTCCCCAATCGCGCCGGCCGGCCAAACCCTAGCCACGGCGGCCACCATCTCCAAGCTCAGATCCACGCGCTGTAATGGATCCGCCGCAGCCGCCGCAGCATCTGATGGACGAGGTCGAGCGAGCGCGTATGAGCGCGCGCGGGCTCTATCGCGGCAGCTTCTCGCGCCGGATGGCGACCAGCCCGGTACGGGCCGGCATGATTCCCCAGCCGCCGCGTCCGCGCCTGACGGACGCCCAGAGGAGTGCGGTGGAGGCGGCGGTCGCGGACTGCGTCGACAGCGACGAAGAAGAGTACGCCGCCGGTGTCGCGGCGGCCGCTGTCGCAGGGGATGGCGCGCCGCCGGAGCCTCCCATTGGCGTGGGCGGCCCTGCTCACATCACCGAGGAGGAGGCGGTGGATTCAGCCCACATGCAGCTGAACGCGCAGAGGGCGGCCGCGTTCATGTCCGCCGCGCGCGCTTATGCCGACGCTGCAGTGGAGGATGAGATGAAGCAAATGCGCCGCGCCGAAGAGACCAAAAAGCGCGCGGCAAGGCGCAAACGGCACCGGGAGGCCTTGGCGGCGGCCGAGGCCGCGAAAGGAGCAGGTAGCTCCACCTGATGTCATATCCCCGCCGGCGTGGCCGCCTATGTGCGGCTCATTTTCCACTTATACCGGCGCCCGCTACGTGTTTCGTAGCTACAAAATGATCAAAGAAGATTGAGTCAGTCAGCCTTGGGCTGGCCATGGCCGCGATGAAGGAAGAGCCAGCAAGTCCGTTGCAGAACGGGCATGCTGCGTGACGTTCCTCAATGCCGCAGCCCCTCTTTGATCTTCCCCTTGCCGGCCGGTGGTCGGTTATTAATTTTTCTTCAAGTTTAGGTTTAGATTTTAGGGTTTAATGTTAGGAGGAAGTCATAGATTTACTATGTAATTTTAGTTTCTAAAAATGTAATCCTAATATTAAAAAAAAAGTTTGGAGAAAAAATAGAAAGCGGACTCAATGCGTCGGCCCCGTTGGGGCACTGTCCAGAAAGAGACGGACATGGGCCGGACGCGCGTCCGTTTCCCGACCCAAACGGACAAAACGCAGACCAAATGTATGTCCGTTTAGGTCGCCCCGTTGGAGTCATCCTTATACTTGGCTAGCCCGCGATTATTTTTGTTATCTCCCAGGTTCCCATGCATGGGTGGTGACGTGGTGTCCGATCCCTGTGATCAGTGATCGCTGCAAACAAATTAATACTACGATTCGGTACATCGGTAGCACCCACTTCAAAGGCTTGTTTTCTCCGGCAGCGCGAGGTTAGATGCTACGTACTGTAATAATAAAACAATATTATTGATATGCCGTAGGGTTAAAATATATGTACTCCAGATTTTTTTCACCGGCCGGATAGTATCTGCAAAAGGGACCGATATCCTTGCATATCCCAGACCATACCGGGGGAAATATTTGTTTGCTTTGGGCGACTGGCATTGGCGGACCCAGCGGGTGGGCCGGGTGGGCCCACCCAGAATTTTCTAGAAAAAATAATTACCTTCTAGGATCCCTATCGAGAACATGACGAGCGAGCGACCAAACCTATACAGACTCGATCCAGCGGCCGCCGGCGTCCCCCCGCACTGCGCCGGCCCAAGTGACCTCGCCTCCTTCACCTCCAGTCCTCCCTGCCTCCGGCCTCCCCATGCCTGGCTGCCTTCCCTCGCTCACCGGCCGGTCGCCCGTCGCCCGACCGCGCGGCCAGGCCACCAAAGCAGCAGAACAATTTGCCGGCCAATCAATCTCTTGTCGCCACAGGAGTCCATAGCAGTTTGCCGGTCAAATAGTGAGGTCGAATCCCAGGCCTGTGAGAGGCGGAGTCCATAGATTAGATTTATTGTACTCCAATTTCTGGGGAATTGAGAGATTTTTTAATCTGCCTTTTGGATTGAACTTGGGCCATTTTGTCACGGCCGAGCCGAGAGGTGTACACTTGCTAGCTGTAATACTGTAAAGAATGAATTGATTCATTCAGCCCACCGGCTGAATCTGTATGAGAATTTAAATGGTTGAACTAGCATATCCGATTCAACATTTGTAGAGGTATTATTAGTATTTTTTTTAAAGAATGACCTTATTAATTATTTGTACAGATTAACTTTAGAATATTGTTGCCAACCGCGGGGTGTCGGTGATAGAGGGCTTGCTAGGGGAATTGGCGTTGTTGGCCACACGCGGGAACACCGGCAACTCATGGGAATGCGGGGAGCTGGTCAGTCCGCATTGCCGACAACGCCGACGTGCAGCAACGACAGCGGAGGTCTCTAGGGCAGAGAGCAACGCTTGTGGCGGCAGTGTCTCAACGGGCACTGCGGGTCAGGGCAGGAGGGTCTCGGGGATGGAGTTGTTGGCAGCGTCTTCAGCCAGATCTCCTAGTGACTTTAATGGCGTCGAGATGTGAGCTAGGCCGCAGGAGGTCCCGGAGCTCGTGGATAAGGCAAAGACTATGGGTTGATTTTGAAGTTCCTAAGGATTCAATTGCAAAAAAGAGCGACGAACAATAGGGAAAGTCGAAAACCTTTCTTTGTAATAGAGATTTGCAAACTTTTTATCACTGCAGAAAAAAATTTGGAGTGTGCCCACCCTCCAATTTTTTTCTGGGTCCGCCACTGGCGGCTGGTACTAGTGCATCGTAGACCCCGGACCGTGGTCAGCAGCATGTAGATAGATAGATTCTAGGATTTGGTCACCTGTTTCTGGGATTTGTACAGGGATCGATGTGGGTCTTGCTTGTACTCTTGTGTTTTGTTGTAGAGGGAGTAGTAGTACTTAGTAAATTTGGAGAAGCACGATGTGTGCGACCTTTGTTTGGCCAGCTGACAGCGAATGACCAGTGGGTGGCCTGGCTTTTACGGGTCTGGTATGTTGGGAGGAGCTGTTGATGGATTCCCTCAGGTGAGCACGATGCGGCTGGTTCTGCTTCCCGGGGGGTCATGGAAACGTGGGCCCGCGTGGGCTCGTTGCAGCTCTCTTGGATTTTTTTTTTTGAGAAATGGATTTTTTTCGTTCGTTCAACGATTTAAGTGATTTGACTGTGCTTCAACAGGAAAGACATGTAATGTACTTATTCCCTCACGTAGTCACGTTTACCCTGCAGCGGCGATTAATGTCCTTGATGTTTCGCCAGGACAGTACTAAGCGTCCCCCGGGGGATCGGAGGCTTCCGATCCTCCGCCTCCCCCGATCGACACGTGTCTAGGAGCAGTTACGCACGTAATAAAGACCGAGGAAAAAAGCCCCTCCCTCGTGGAAAAACAGAAAAACAATACGCCATCTCCGGTGTCGTCTCATCCTTGCAGCACCGCGCCCCTACAGCGTCGCCGGAGAAGACGCCGCCGCAGCCTTGCCGGAGAAGACGACGCCCGCAGCTTCGCCGGAGAAGACGCCGCAGCTTCGCCGGAGAAGACGTCGCCCGTCGCCGGAGAAGAAGCCGCCCGTCCCCGATGCCATCACCGTCGCCCTCCCGTGGTAGCACCGCCACACTCCTAAGGTAGCACCGCGGGACGCCAATGGTAGCAACGCGGGACACCGATGGCAGCACATCCAGCCACCGATGGTGCTCGAAGCAGTGTGTCGGGGGATTTGAGGCAGCGGCTGGCGGTGAGGCTCCCATGGCAGCACGCCCGTCGCCCAGAGCAGTGTGTCGGGGATTAGGGGCAGCGGGCGGCGGTGAGGCTCCCATGGCAGCACATCCCTGAGCTTGGAGACCTCCAGCCCGCACCACAGCACCGTAGCCTCGTCGAGAAACTTGGCCGGCAGCATCTCAACTCCGGTAGGTAGCACCGCAGTCTGGCCCCTTGTAGCACCGCCGCCGACCCATAGTAGCACCACCAGCCAACAGTGGCAGCACCGCCGCTAGCCCAAGGTAGCATCCCCGCCGGCTCAAGGTAGCAACACCGCCTGCTCCATGTAGCACCGCCGCATGCTCCCCTGTAGCACCGCCGACCGACCCATGGTAGCACCACCAGCTAACGATGGTAGCACCGCTGCTGGCCCAAGGTAGCATCGTCGCCGGCTCACGGTAGCACCACCGTCACACATGGTAGCACCGCCGCCCTACCCATGCGCCATGGTAGCACCACCGACAGACGATGGCAGCACCGCCTCTGGCCCAAAGTAGCACCGCCGCCCAACGATAGCAGCACCGCCGGCACACATGGAAGCACCACCATGGACAAACGAGTAGCACCGTCGTCGGCCTATGGTAGCATCACCGCAGGCCAACGGTAGCACTGTCGCTATTCCTATGCAGCATCAGCGTACTGGCGCGGGATGTGGGTGTGTTGGCGAGGAGTTCGCCGGCACGTGGATGCTCGTCGGGGTAATCTAGCCGGAGGTTGGGAAGATGGAGGCGGGGCTGTGGAGCTCGACCTTGAGAACGGCGGCTGACAATGGCAGCAGGTCGAGCTATAGTCGCGGAGGAAGGAGGTGCCTCGCTGGCGGAGGAGGCAGGGAGGAGGGTCGGCCGCGCGCTTGTTGCCGGCCGCGGCGCGAGGACGCACGTCGTCTGCTGGGAGATTCCGCTGGGAGAAGAGGAGCCATGCGAGGAGCACCCTTGTCTACTACGGCAGCACCTCCGCCGGCGTGGACCTTGGGGACGATTTTGAGAGAGAGGAGCGGCGGTGCCTGGCCGGCGTCGGCGCCGGTGAGCGGATAGGCTCGAGGAGAGAGAAAGAGGATCGAGAGAAAGACGGAGGGCTGGCGTTTTGTTTTTTGGGTAGAGGAAGAGGATATGATTCATGGGGAGGTACGAGACGACCACGCTCCGTAGTTTTTCTGTAGCCACGTGGGGACACGCGTCGCTCGGAGAAGCATGAGGATGCGAGACGTTCCATCATCCGGGGGATACGAAGACTTTTCCAAACATTAATAAGAAGGACAGCACATCACGTGCGTCACTTCGTGTTTGTCATCAGTCTTGATGCGCTTTATCCATGGTACGCCGTCGGTCCCGCGCCCACCGGCCGGTGCACGGTACAGCGTTAAGACATCGATAATGGTAGTGATGCCCTTCACGGACCGCGCCGCGGTACACGCCCATGCCGTTTAGCCGGTCTCCACGTCCATATCCATCGCTCTCACACAGTGTTTTCTCCTCACGCACGTACGTACGCGCCCGGCCGTGCACGTGCTCGTCTTAGTACCGGCGTCCCAGATTCACCGTGCCGTGATTTCTTATTTATCTTGAGTGATTCTCACTTTTTACTCTACACGTGCACGAACCTTAAATCACCCCTCAGCCAGTCCCAAGGGGAACGCTCGAATCGGCCATTTTTCCAGAGCCACCTTCAAACCAGTACAGTAGCGGCGAATCTCGTGCGGGCGGAGCCGCGGGGATGCAGCCAAGGAGATGGCGGGAGACAAAAAATTGGTGCGGTCGTATGGCGCCAACGCTAATCTTTCCCTCCTCTTTAGTCTGTCACTGGAAGGGGGAGAAGAGACCAGACTAAATCGGCATCGAAGGGGGCGGCGGAAGCTTCGGCGACTTAGATCTTCGGAGGCGACGGCGACACCGCTAGCGGCGAGGACCAAGATCTGACTCTCCTCCGCCACCTCGATGGCACCGACAGCTCGGTCCTCTCTTCTCCCATGGCAGTAAGCAGTATTCCCCACTAAGGTTTCGGCTGGATCTTAGAGTCGAACAGCAGCACCTTTGATTTCGCCTGGATCTTAGAGTAGAAAAGTAGCTAGATGTACATACTACCTAGATTTCGCCCGCCCTCTCATACAAGCACCGTGATCTTGATTTCACTAGGACGGAGAAGCTCGTATGCCGCTTATCGTTCGGGCCGCAACACTCATCGCTGTGATGCAGACCTGGCTCCTCTTAGTCCATCATAGAGCAGTACATCGCAATTACAGGGGTGTAATCAGGTATGGTCCATTGTTCTGCCGAGACCAGGAGAGGATTGCAAATCTGAACTACATCTACAACAAAAACGAGGTCGAGGCCGTGAACATGCTGCGAATGGGCAGAGCTCCTTTTAGCAAGCTCGTGGAGACGTTTCGTTCCAGGGGTGGCTGAAAGATAGCATCCACACCTCTATAGAAGAGCAAGTGGGAATGTTCCTTCATGTTGTTGGTCATAACCAGAGGTTCAGAGTGATTCACAGCACTTTTAGGAGATCCAGTGAGACTATATCTCGCTATTTCAAGCACGTTCTGTACGCTTAGAGCAGAGATCATCAAGGCACCAACTGACCAAACTCCACCGAAGATTCGACAGAGCCACATGTGGTATCCATACTTGCGGCCAGAATGTGCTTGCGGCTGTCGATTTCGACATGAAGGTCACATATGTGCTAGCTGGTGGGAAGGATCTGCTCATGATGCTAGCATCCTTGCTGACAGCATGAGTCGACCAGATGGGATCAATATTCCGGATGGCAAGTTCTACCTTGGAGATGCAGGATATGCTTGTCGCCCAGGTGTTCTTCCACCGTTCAGGGGTACCAGGTATCACCTCAACGAGTTCTCTTCGAGGAACTACCCTAAGGATGCGAAGGAATTGTTCAATCCGCGACACTCAAGCCTTAGGGTTACAGTTGAGAGGGTATTTGCTGCTCTGAAGAACAGATTCAAGATCCTGGATCAGAAACCATTCCACCCGTTCTTCACCCAAGTTAAGTTGGTTCTTTCATGCTGCATTCTTCATAACCTGATCTTACAGTTGAGAGGAGGATGTGACACCTGATACCGATGATGATCTTGGCCATGGCGTCGACGCAAACGACCAAGAAGCTTGGAAGAGCAAGAAGCAGGAGTGGGCTGACGGCTGACGCTATACCTGGCCATGGGAAGCCGGCCCGGCCCGAAATTTCCGGGCTTGGGCCGTCATTGGCTTGCCCACGGGCCTGGGCCTCAGATTTCGGCCCGATGGACGGGACGGGATGGGCCTGGGCTTTGCATATTGGTGTTTTAAGAAAGAGGCCCGGCCCGAGGCCCGACGGGATTTTGACGGGATTTTGCAGTCACGGGACGGGCCTGGGCCTAAAATATAGGCCTGATGGCCGAGTCGGGCCGGGGCCTGGGATTTTGCCCACGGGCGAAGCCCGGCCCGACCCATGGCCAGGTATAGCTGACGCAATGTGGAACGCTAGAGGTGACACTAGGATCTGAAGAAGGAGCAGAAGAAGAAGAAGAAGAAGAAGGTGCAGAAGGCGACGCTGAAGGTGAAGGTTAACTTTGTCCTCATGAACTATCCATTTGCTAGTAGCTAGGTGAACTATGATGTCGTGACGAACTACCATTTGCTAGTAGCTAGGAGTGTACTATGAACTTCGACGTGGTAAGGTCACCACTAGTGAGAAGTGGTGACTGAAAGTAGCAACGTTTAACAATCAAGCACCGTGCGCTTGCATCTGTGAAACAAACACAGTTGACCAAACAGCGCGTGCTTACAAATTTGCACCGAGGCAAACGGGTCTGGCCAGAATATTGTTGGTAACCAAACGGGCTGCACAACATGTCTCGGGCCACGTTTTCCAGAAACAGTCCCGCCAGGACCACAGATGCAAAAGGCCAAATTTTTATGCAAGCAACCAACACGCTCTATATATACATTTCCACGGTCCATTGCAAAGCAGCAGAGGGGCATCAGTCAGTTCACGTGAAGCTTTAATAAACATGGGAGGAGAGGACACGCATGGGCGCGTACGCTCTCTCTAGTGCTGCATGCTCAGTACTAGTACGTGCTTCGCTTCGTGTGATTACTTTTTTTTTTTTTTTTTGAACACATCCAGCAACCCGTATATTCACCGACGAACCTCGTACACAGTACAAAGAACACATACAGAGAAAGAGCAATACGTAGAGAATGCAGCAGAGCAAACAGCAAGATCCGCGGCACCACCGGCGATGAAGAAGACGAAGAACGGCTCCCACCACCTTACCAGAGCATGGGCCGATTTTTGCCCTTGAAAGATGCCGCCGAGCACCACCGCCGCGCCGCGGCGGAACTTGAGACGATGAACGAGCGGGGCAGACGTCCCCCCGGCTCTACTCCGCTTTGCCGTAGCCGTCGTCGTCGTCGACGAAGCCGGATGCCGCAGATCTTGTGCTGCTCCAGCCGAAAAGCATCTCCAGCGCCGCCGCACCACGGCCACCGGAGAAGGAAGCCCCCACACCGCAGATCCGCAGATCCGCGAGCGGGGACAGAGCGGCCACCACTCGATGGAGCGCCACCGGAGCTCCACCGCCGGAGGGGAGGGTCGCCGCCACCAAAACCGCCAGCCGCACCGCCGCCCCCTCAGCGCCGCCGGCAGGAAACTGCTCGAACCTACTCTATATACACGAAGAGGACGGGGATCCCCCACCCACCCGCCACCGGAGCGGACGGGGGGAGAGAGATCCCGCGCCCCGCGACGGCGAGAGTGGCGGCGACCAGAAGGGTCCAGAAAATCGCCCTTCGCTCTACTGTAGAGGAAAGGGAGGGGATCGTGCGGGGCTTCGTGTGATTACTGCTGGCCGGATCTCTCATGTCCATGCACGTACGTGTACATAGATACAGTGCGTATTTACGTATGTGTACGTATCGTACGGGACGAGTAGTGAAAACTTGGCGGATGCACTGTGCACCAACTTGTTCACATCGCTGCCATGATCTCCAGCAGAGGGAACATGGGCGGTTTGGTTTGTTTTATTTGGTTGGACGAAAAACTAAGGATTATTATTCGTATATAGCATGACAGATCAAGCAGTATGGCACTGATCCAGGAAAACCTTCAAACGGTTGATGCATGGTTTTCGTGGATTCTTCTACATTGAAAGTCTGAAGAGAATCTACACGACTTTATGCAAATCCAGTTTTCCATTTTCTTTCCTGTCAAAGGAACACGCTTTGTACAAGGAAAAATGGAAGAGCAAGGGGAAGCCGATAGAGCGACTGGGACACCATTACGTACTGAATTTGTTAGCAAGGATATCTAAAACTAATCTGCAACGACACATTTACCCAAGTGATAGTCCTTCAGTGCCGTCTCGAAAGAAAGATGAGTTCCTATGTCCTTTTATTTCCTGCAGCTGCAACAACAGGGTGAGGGCGGCAGCTAGCTAGGTCCATCAGCTACCGGTAACCATATGATTTGAGCTGATACGCATCAGACTCGTCAGAACTTATTCACAGCAAATCTACAGAGCCGCCTCTGCAAGCACAAGCAGAGGTATCCCGTATCCCGGATCAGCTTTGGCGGCATGGGTCAAAGATGGTAATACTAGTAACCAAAACCACTTAACAACCTTTACCCCTTTTGACCACCACCAAGAATCTTAACCCCCTTTTACCCTACCCGTTGCGATCCACCTTGAGCCGTGGTGCACCTGCTCCAACCCAAGCTAATCAAATGTAGCCCTGCACGGCACTGCTCGAGCAAAGGGAGGGGAGCAAGCAGGCAAAGGGCCTTCAATTCGTTGTGCTGCCCACAAGCATCCATGGATGCACAACAACGACCAACATGGCTTCCAACATGCATGCATGCATGCCTCTCCAGTCTCCACCGTCTTTTCCCCCTTCGATCTTCATCCCGTCGTCCCATGCATCCATGCATGGCTAGGCATGCACCAGCTTTGCCTTTGGATGCAGCAGCTAGCCTCTCTCTCTTTGATATTGAGCTCTTTTTGGACCTTGGCTGGAGCCTTTCTTTGTGCCATAAAAACGTAACGACCTACCCGTTGCAAGCTATACCTGTAGTAGTACTTGTAGTGGTGGTAGCTACTCATGGCTAGCTAGCTAGGGCTTCACTATACATACAGGTCTACATCGGCCACTATATATTAGATAGATAGATAGATAGATAGATAGATAGACAAGGGTCCAAAGCCTTCTAGTATGTAGCATCGTGTAGCTGGCTGTGGCTGCGCGCGCAAGTTCTCTCCCACACGCGACAACAGTTTGCCCTCAGTCGTCTCCTCCCCGCGTCGTTTTTCCCTGTCAGTCATGCGTGATGGCGATCGAAGCGGCTGGCCGGCCGTCGATAACCGCTGATGTACCTACGTCCGTGGTTCAGACTGGCGCGCGTCGATCGGAATCTGGGCAAATTAAGGATCGAGCTGGAACAGTTATGCGCCGCCCGCTGTCGGGTTTTCTCCTTGGCTGCGCAAAGAAAATAAAATACACCCAGAGAGTACTAGCATAATATAATAGCATTACGTGAAGAGATAATAAGCTAACGGGCGGGCGGCGGGTCCTGTGATTCCTGGAGTGCAACCCAGGACCACCCTGCACTATACGCACACCACACCCTCTATCATAACAGTGTTCATTCATTCTCATTTCTCTCTCTCGGCCTCGATCGCTCTCATGCATACAGTGTTCATTCATTATCTCTTTCCCTTTCTCGCTCCGCTTTTATATTTAGTGCGACGGGAGCATGGGGGGGACAGTGCCTCATTTGGCGAAAGGGACGTACTCTATCTTAGTAGGAGCTTTAAAAGAGTATTGACGCCAGCCAGAAGACCTTACGTGGGCCCATGCATGCGTGGTGGGGCTCTACCGGGCTTGCGTTCGTGTGGGCGTAGCCGAGGGGAGGGAGGAGACAGCTACGGAAGGCGGGAAATGATTCGGGCACGCACACCACTCACACTCGCAGGAGCAGTACGTGCCAACAGGGCTTTTCCATGCATAGGAGGAGTTCCCAAATATAAAAAAATGTAATAATAATCGTTGTAATGTTATCTATCATCTCAAAAGACTATTAAATATTTATTAAAAAGCTGTTTTGTGACCTATTCATTCTGTAGCACACAAGACAAGCAGCGCTAGGGTATGTGCCCAGGGACGTAGCCAGGCCCCAGGCTACCCTGGCCATGGCCTGGGGCGTGTGAGCTAGCTTCTTTATTGATTTTAGCTACAGTACCTACTGTTTTGCACTATTTACTAATGTTGCATGAGGTTGGCCCAGGGCGTTAGCTTACCCTGGCTACGCTACTGTTTGTGCCTCCTGTCAGGCCGCCGCTGATCTGCCTCGTCCCTGTGGGGACCCCAGATTAGCTGTCCGAAATACCCGATTATGCTTAACACAACGATCCCGTGATCAGTCTGTCGTTGCACATAATCCGAATTGGATACCAAAGTTTACATCCATTACAATACCGAATTAAAAATCTTACATAAATGGTCATTTAGACCAAGTCTTACATACGTGCCTTCATGGGCCAAACCAAAATATCAGTGGAAGCTACGGCGTAGTAGACATCATATTCTAACGATGACAACCCGACAGGCAGCTGACTTGTGGAGATCCTTAGTTGGCGTAGAAGTCGCCATACTCCTGCTCGGCGTAGTGCTCTCATTTTTTGAATAATAATACTGATAATATTTTTGGGATGTTACAGATCCTTCCCCCCTTAAAATAAATCTCGTCCCGAGATTTGCTAGGCTTAGGTACTAAAGAGGTCTGGGAATTCGCTCCGAAGATAATCTTCGCGTTCCCAAGTTGCTTCTTCTTCAGAGTGGTTAGTCCACTGGACTTTGTAAAACTTGATCGCACGTCTTCGGGTAACACGAACATCTTCTTCGAGAATCTTGAGAGGTCTCTCACGATAGTCAGGTCTTGGTTCAGGTCGATGGAGAGGTGGTCGATGTTTTTGAAAACATCAGGCTGGTCAGGAACTTCAAGACACTTCCGGAGCAAGGAAATGTGGAAGACATCATGATAATCTCCTAACTCCTGGGGTAATTCCAGCTGATAGGATACTTCTCCTCGACGAGCAATGACCTTGAAGGGTCCAATATACCTTGGCGCTAATTTTCCTTTGACATGGAAACGCTGCATTCCTTTAAGGGGTGTCACTCGGAGATAAACATAATCTCCGACGTTGAAGGTGAGGTCACGGCGCTTGGTGTCAGCGTAACTCTTCTGACGGGATTGGGCAGTTTTGAGGCGTTCACGAATAAGCTGAACTTGCTCTTCAGCTTCACGGAGGGTATCTGGTCCGAACAATTTGCTTTCTCCGGTATCGGACCAATTCAGGGGTGTACGACACTTCTTGCCGTAAAGGGCTTCAAAAGGGGCCATTTGCAGACTAGACTGATAACTGTTGTTGTACGAGAACTCTGCAAACGGAAGACAATCTTCCCACTTGGAACCATAGGATAGAACACATGCGCGAAGCATGTCCTCCAATATCTGGTTCACTCGCTCAGTTTGGCCATCGGTCTGGGGATGATAAGCTGTGCTAAATGCTAACTTGGTTCCGAGGGCTTCATGAAGGGATTTCCAGAATCTTGAGGTGAATTGCGTGCCTCTATCAGATACAATCTTCTTAGGCACACCATGCAGGCTCACTATTCTGGAAATATACAGTCTGCAACTGAGCCCGTAGTGGTCTTGACAGGAACAAATGGGCAACCTTGGTCAGTCGATCAACGATGACCCAGATTGAATCATGGCCTCGGTTGGATCTTGGAAGTCCGGTAATAAAATCCATTCCAATCTCATCCCACTTCCACTCGGGAATTTTCAAAGGTTGAAGCAATCCAGCGGGTCGCTGATGTTCAGCCTTAACTCGCTGCAGATGTCACACTTGGCTACGAAAGAACCAATCTCTCGCTTCATTCCATGCCACCAAAATCTTTCTCGAAGGTCTTGGTACATTTTGGTTCCGCCGGGGTGGATTGAATAAGGGGTCTCATGGGCCTCCTTCAGGATTAACTCCTTAAGTTCCGTGACATTGGGCACACAGATACGGTCATTGAATTTCAGCACTCCTTCAGCATCTTCGGTAAAACCGGGTGCTTTGCCGAGGGAAATCTTCTTCCTAATTCCTCAATGCTTTCATGACCTTTTGGGCTTCTTTGATTTGATCCATCAGGGTTGGGGTTAACTCTAAATTGGCGAGATAACCATGGCTAACAAGCTCTAGTCCAAAATCTTGGAACTCTTTGAACAAGGCTGGCTGTTCGGCTTGGATCAGGGCATTCAGGGTGCAAGGTTTGCGACTAAGGGCATCGGCAACTACATTAGCCTTTCCAGGGTGATAATGGATTCCAATATCATAATCCTTGATTAATTCCATCCATCTCCTCTGTCGCAGGTTCAGATCTTTCTGGGTGAAAATATACTTCAAGCTTTTGTGATCTGTATAGACCTCGCAGCGATGTCCCGCAAGATAGGGACGCCACGTTTTGAGAGCAAGAACAACAGCAGCTAACTCCAGTCATGGGTTGGGTAATTCTCTTCATGCGGTCGCAACTGCCGGGACAGATACGACACAACTTTGCCTTCTTGCATCAGAACGCAACCAAGTCCGAGGCGTGATGCATCGCAATACACGTCGAAACTCTGGGTGACGTCTGGCATAATCAATTGGGGCTGAGGTTAGTCTCTTCTTCAGTTCTTGGAAACTATCCTCACACTTCTGAGTCCATTCAAATTTCTTGTCCTTCTTCAACAGTTGGGTCATGGGTTTGGCTATACTGGAAAATCCTTCAACGAACTTGCGGTAATAACCGGCAAGTCCGAGAAAGCTTCGGATTTCAGTCACACTGGTTGGGGATAACCAGTCAACAATGGCTTGGATCTTCTCTGGGTCACAGAAATTCCTCCGGCAGATACAACATGTCCGAGAAATGCCACTTCACTGAGCCAAAACTCACACTTGCTAAGCTTGGCATACAGCTGGTGCTCTCGGAGGTCTCCAAAACTAGACGCAGGTGTTCAGCATGCTCTTCTTCGGTCTTGGAATAAATAAGGATGTCATCAAGGAAAACTACCACGAACTTGTCGAGGTACTCCATGAAAATCTTGTTCATGAGATTCATGAAATAGGCTGGGGCATTGGTCAGACCAAAGACATCACGGTGTATTCAAACAAACCGTAACGAGTGGTGAAGGCGGTCTTGGGAATGTCTGTCTCTCTGATCTTCAACTGATGGTATCCTGTCCGAAGATCGATCTTGGAAAAGACTCGGGCTCCGTTCATTTGATCGAACAGATCCTCGATCTTGGGAAGAGGGTACTTGTTTTTAATGGTCACGTCATTCAGCTTGCGATAATCCACACACAGGCGTGTGGTACCGTCTCTCTTGTCCACAAAAATAATGGGTGATCCCCAGGTGAAGCGCTTGGGCGAACAAGTCCTTTGCTGAGCATATCTGCCAACTGCTTCTTCAACTCAACCAGTTCTTCCGGATTCATCCGATAAGGTCTTTGGGATATAGGGGCGGTTCCTGGGATAAGCTCAATTATGAACTCAATTTCCCGGTCTGGCGGCATACCAGGCAATTCTTCTGGGAAAACATCCTTGAACAGGTGAACAACACGGATCTCATCTAGGGCAGGTCGAGCTATGCTCTCATGGCAGCCTGGGTGAGATTGACTAGTTTCAGACACATACTCCACTTCTACTTCTTTGTCGGTGGTGATGGATACAGCTCTTCTGGCACAGTCAATTCGACCATGGTACTTGGCTAACCAATTCATACCGAGTATAACATCGATGCCTTGGGTTCCCAGAACAATTAAGTTAACTGGAAACTTTTCTCCTTTGATCTCAAGGGGTACATCGGAGCAAAACATCTTGGTCTCTACGGTGGATTCTGGGATTTGGATGACCATGGGTTTGGGTAAGAGGCTCTCGACTAAACCTCCCTTAGCAACAAATTCTTGGGTAACAAATGAATGGGTAGCACCAGAATCAAACAGAACAGTTGCAGGTACTGAGTTGACAAGGAACGTACCCAGCACAACATCCGGCGCATCCTGAGCTTCTTCAGCATTGATGTGGTGCAGACGACCCTTGGCAACAGCAGCATTTCCGCGGGGTGCGGCATTCTTGCCATTTCCATTTCCATTGCGGCCTTGACCATTGTTCTGTGCCGGCGCATTGGGGCGCTGGACATTCCTCTTGGGATTGGGACATTCTTGGAGTAGTGACCCTTGTTGCCGCATTCAAAGCAGACAACATTGGATTGCGGGTGAAGTTGTTGAAGTTTCCTCCGGGACGGTTATTGTCATTGGGGCGGTTGAAGTTGTTTGGGCGGTTAGGGTAATTGGGGCGTGGAGCTTGGGGTGGACGATAGCAGGCCTGGGTTTTGCTGAAAGATACGAGGTTTCTGGCTGCTCGAACCTTCCTGAGCATTCATCCTCCTCTTGCGACCTTCATACATAGACTTGCGCTTGGTCTCCAGCTGGATGGCTTTGTCCACAAGTGACTCCAGATCACGGAAGTCATGGATAACCAGAGCACACTGCAGTTCATCATGAAGTCCACTCATGAAACGCTCCATCTTCTTTCTTCTTTGTCGGTGTCATCAGGAGCATACCGAGATAAGTCGGTAAACTCCAGATAACCGACCACATCTCTACTTCCCTGCCTCAGCTTGCGGAACTCATCCTTCTTCCTCTCAATAAGTCCGCTGGGAATATGCTTCTTGCGGAACTTCTCCTGGAACTCAGCCCAGTTGATGACATGACCAGCTTGCTGGAGAGCCTTGGTAGTTTCCCACCAAGCTCTTGCAGGTCCAGCGAGATAGTGGGTTGCATACAACACTTTCTCATTTTCTCCCACAGCAGCAACTTCCAGATTGTTGTCGATGGTGCGAAGCCAATCATCGGCTTCTAGTGGGTGAAGTCCCTTGGAGTAGGTGGGTGGGTTGGTCTTCTGGAAATCGCCTAAGGTGGATCGCTGGTTTCCATCGCCATTGCCATTACCACCATTGTTGTTGTTGTTGTTGTTGTTGTTATAAGCGGCTGCGAGTTGCTGTAGGGCAGCGAGATGAGCTTGGCGCTCTTGCCGGGCATTTTCACGTTCCTCCATGATAAGCGCGAGAAGTTGGGCGGGGGTTGGGTCCGGTGGTGGTGGTGCTGATCCTGATCCTTCCGCATTGCTGCGACGGGGCGGCATCCTGAAGCACACCGGGTATAAGAGGCAAGGCAAGAAAAGTTCGACTAAGGGAAAAGACGATTTCGCAAGTGGTTGATTAATTTAAGGATTATATGAAAATATTTCACACAGATCAAACAAGACAAACATACTTATATATTACCAACATCACATCAAGGAGTTCACAACAACATCAAGCTTACAACATCACCTTACATCTAAGCATAACATCTGGTTTCCAAAAGAACCACTACTACGACTCGACTAGCGATAGGGGTCAACCTAATCCTGCGGTAGTGATCAAGTCACTCGCCTACTGAGGTGGAACCTCCAGCTCTAACACGTCAGCATCTGACTGGTAGGTGGCTCCTCGGGATCCTCCTCTCCTCGAGAACTGCTCGAGTGGCTCCTCCTCCTCGTCCTCGAGTACTGCCTCGAGTGGCTCCTCCTCCTCGTCAACTAACTCCTCCTCATCATCCTCCTCACAATCCATCTCCTCCACGAAGTCATCATCGTCACTGAGGAAAGCGTTGTTCTCCTTGCGGAGATCCTCGCCCTCCTCCTCCATCTCATCAGTATGGTGCTCTAGCTCCTCGATCAACTGGTCCTGCTCTGCCACCTTCTTGCGGAGCTTCACGACGGTCCTCCTCAGCTGGGCCCTCTTCGTGAGAAGAGCGACCTTCTCCAGCAGCTTCTCCTCATTCTCGCGAATCTCAACAAGCGAGATGCGATCAAAGTGAAGCTGAACCTTAGTGCGCATCAGATCATCCTGGGTGTAGTGAAGTAAGAGCTCCATGTCCAGGATGTAGCTCCCAAACATCGGGTGGTAAGGGTAGGAGTAGGGTGTCCGTCGCTGTTGCGCCTCCCGTAGAACCGGAAACGGGAGTTTGCTAACTCCGCCTTGTGCTCCTCACAAAGTCGGGCTAGCAACCTCTGTGCGGCAGTACAGAGACCGTCAACCCAGATAGAGCCTTGGTGGTGAAGATGATCGTCCTGGAACTGGGGACTTGATGTTCCTGCGAACTGATGACTCGATGAGCCAACTCAGTCTCCCGACTCCGTGAACGTCAACCTGAGCTCCTTTAAACTCTGGAGCGGGGCGACCTACAGCTTGCTCAACTCGAACAAGTCCCTCTCGAACGTCAGCTTGCTGTCCTTCTCAAGCTGAACGAACTCAGTCCAATGGAGTGCCATCTACAATTTTTAACAAAATTTTAAGTTAGTTAGGTGACAAGTATCAAAATTTTAATATAGTAGGCAACAAGTGAGTCAAATTTTAAGCTTAATGAGAGGTGTGCAAAATTTTAGGATACAAGGAAAATGTAATTTTAATGAGAGTAAAATTTTGCATAAGTAAGAGGATTGGAGATAAGCAGTTTTCAAAAATACTTCATTCCTTTCTTTAGAAATTCATCTTTTTGTAACATTGACAAACGACCATGCTAACTAAGGTTTCCTAAAGTCAGGATGGCTCTGATACCAAGTCTGTGGGGACCCCGGACTAGCTGTCCGAAATACCCGATTATGCTTAACACAACGATCCGTGATCAGTCTGTCGTTGCACATAATCCGAATTGGATACCAAAGTTTACATCCATTACAATACCGAATTAAAAGTCTTACATAAATGGTCATTTAGACCAAGTCTTACATAGGTGCCTTCATGGGCCAAACCAAAATATCAGCGGAAGCTACGGCGTAGTAGACATCATATTCTAACGATGACAACCCGACAGGTAGCTGACTTGTGGAGATTCTTAGTTGGCGTAGAAGTCGCCATACTCCTGCTCGGCGTAGTGCTCTCATTTTTGGAATAATAATACTGATAATATTTTTGGGATGTTACCGTCCCTGTGGCCTTAGGGGCCATGGTGGCGTGGTGGACCCCGGTCCTTGCCGACGGGAGGGCACTGTTTTTAGAAGGCTTTTGTGTTTGATTCGGATTTTTGTGTTACTAAGAAAGACGAGGCGAAGGCGGCTTCTTAAAGGTGGAATAAGGTCCTCCCCACCTAGCCCCCGTTCCGGCTGTGCGGCTAGCGTCGTCGTAGAGGTGTGTCTTCGGCGGATCACGTGGGATTCGGTCGGTGGTTGTCTTCGGTGGATCCGATTGGATCCGATCCTTGTCCTTCTGCGTTCATGTGTCTACAGGTTAGATCTTTCTTATCTACGCTTCTGTTCATCGGTGAAAGTTGTAGTTTTGGTGCGCTGGTCCCGTCGAGACTTAGCACGACGAGTTCCCGACTGTCTACTACATCAATTTTTGCCCGACTCTAGGGATGGAGGGGCGATAACAGCGGCGCGCCTTCGGCTCGCTCCAGTGATTGTAGTCATCGCTAACGGATCTGCGGATCTGGATGTAATTTTTGTTACTTTTGGTGTTCTCTGAACTACCTTTGACTATTGATGAATAGATCAAAAGTTTTCTCGCAAAAAGGCTAATTTGTGGGAGCAAGTCTAAACGGTGTGTATACATATGTAAGAGCAAACCAGTCTAATCAACAACCACAAGTTCAGTTAGGTTGACGGAAGGTCTACAGTATGTACAATATGTGTCAATACATGCACGAAATTTATCTAAAAAATCTGCACGAGCACTTATATAGAGCAAATCATGCTTACCATATAGCGGACGAGCATATCAAATAATCAAATCATATTTACGTGAAATTAGTATAATCCATTGTTTTTACCAGTGATTACCATTAGGGATAATAATACCACGTGCACATCATGTACACGTTGTGAACTCATTAATATACTCACTGTAATTCGCAAGACATATTTGACCATAGAAATACGAGTAAATAATCATGACACCATTCAATTTATAATCTAGACGTTTCAATAAATATACTTACCCAATCATACACAAAAACATCTACCATGATATTTCTTAGACCATGTGTTTTATGTATTTCTATCATAAATATGTCTATCATATAAATTTACTAAAAATTAATTGGTGAAGCAAACTATACTACAAGATATAATTAAAATCTAGCATAATGCAAATGCATTTTTCAACAATATGAAAAAGGGTGTTATAAGTAACATTAACCTTTTTATGTGGTTAACAATGCCAAATAAAATATAAAAAATTGTACTCACTATTACTATAGCATGTTAAAATAAGTACAAAAGTTTAATATAAATATTTGCCCTAGGTCTTGGACCAGCTCGGTGTCCATCTCAGAAGGAACGGTAGGGTATAAAGCAGGCAGCATGCGACAGCCAGCCGTCTGTGGCATCATGCACGTCGAAAATGTACTAACGGCTAACGAATAAACGAGGACATTGTCGATTGGTCTATAAAATGTACTTGTACCTATTAAATTTGTATATAACATTCAAAGTACGGTGTGAAGTCGCATAAATAATTTCCAGTTGGTCATCAAATTTCAAAAAATGTATGCGGATTGAATATTCGGTGGATTTTTCTTCACGTCTCACTTCTCGTCAATTCATGCTTTGAATTGTATTCCTCTTTCGAGAAAATTGAATTTTTTTTACCATATTTGCCGCTAGGATAACAGCTTGGTACCTCTTTTTGTTTTTGTTTTTGTTTTCAATCGCTACCACTTCTCATACTCTATCTCTTCCTACTTGATGTTTTTCCCAATCGATTCCTGCTTTATGTTTCAAATTGCGCCCATTCATGTTCAATCGCTACCTTTTCCTATCTAATGTTCTATTCCGGTTACGAGGCTGTGGGATTTAGACTTTGATTTGGCGACTTCTGCTGGATGGTAAGTTTTACGGTGGGTATTTGTGCTTCCTTCTAGTGCTCCTAGGGCAATAGAGGACACAAATCAACATGGAAGATGAAGCAGGATGATGGCGTTGTGAAGGAGGATGGAAATTTCTTAGAGGAATCGAAACCTTCGGGCGAGGAATTTGATTGTGTAAATACATCTTCTTTTCTATATAAGATAGCGGGAGAGGAGTGATTTTTTTTTTGATTTACAATAGATTATATCTTCCAAAAAAATGTTGTACGATATTATGGAATTCCACTATGGAATTTTTATTTAAAATTTGTGCAAATGACATAAAAATGTATTAAAACCCAAACTATAACCGTAATATTTTCTAACAATGGAGCATATAGAGCGACAAATAAGGCCAATAATTATTTTTTCACGACTAACAGGAAATTGTTCTGCCTTTGAAGTTTTTAAGTTTGTAGGTACTTAGTTTTTAAGTTGTGCATATAAATTGTTTGCATTTGTATGTTTTTCAGTTATAACATATTAATGAATTCAATATGCAGGTAAGACATTAATTTTATAAGTTTGACTTTATTTTAAACATTAGATGGGATCTAACTGTGATTAAGAATATTTGAATAACTAAAAAATGACGCCAGAGAGGAGGGGGGTTACGTAGCCCCTCGGTCTTTTTAATTAATTAAGAGAGTTGTGTGTATGCATCGAATGCGAGCACGAAAGTTCGAACTCGGGCGGGCAGGCTGAGACGTATCAGCACATCCTACCCACCGGCCTAGATATTATGCACCAAAAAATGAAACGTACCCGAGACATTATTGTTAGCTAAAGTTAATTATGGGGGCTAACTGATCGGTGAACTGTGGATCATGCCTCCACTGATTTATCGTTGCCAAAAGAGCGAGACTAGCTGAATGCGAGATGTAAATAAATAGGCCGTGTAATTATACACCGCCGCTTATTTCACCACTATTTGTACTATCATCAGTCTAGTTAAGCATCATGCAAACACGTTCTCCGCACACGCGCGCTCGAGGCAGCTACTATCACTACTGTTGCTGTGGACTTGGCCAGCAGATACCAAGCTGCTATTTTGAGATAGCTTCCAAAGTTCTTTCGAAAATGGCCTGAACATATTTGGTCTGTTCAGGACTGCTTTTAGTGGCCGTGGACCGAAACAGGAGTAAAACTGCACAAAGCGTGTGGCACATAAAGCTATGCTTTTCTTGTTTCTGTTATTATGAGTTTGACTGTACGTAGGTACAAAAGTTGTACATCCATTTCAAAATCTTCAGCTTCAAGTGCAAGGCTTGGATGTGAATTTAACGATGTTGTGCTCTCCTGTCCTATCTCTTTCCGGCATTGACGAGTAAATTATGGTGATCAACTATTCTCTCCTGGGCGATGAAGGGCATAACTAGGTCATACATCATCCTTAATCCATGCGTTCAGTCAGCAAGATATGCCATTGTAAAAAGGAGGTAGGGTGTCAGGCGGCGTCCCGCGAAGGTAGCTCAGCTCACAACACAAATTGAGCTAAACCACCAAAAATTAATTAATACTTAGCTTTCGTATTTTTCTGTTTTGCGGGACGGATTCGGGCGCCGCGTTGCAACCCTAAAAGAGGTGTACTTGGGTCATGGTCTGAAGTCTGAACTAGAATCCAACGTCCGGAAAACGGATCAAGTCTTTCAGCAAGCGGACACATGCAGCAGAGTACAGGCACACACACATTTTCTGCTGCTTGTATACATCCATACAAACAAACTCTTTCTTTTCCCCAACCTGAATAATTAACTGAAACCTTTCGCTTCCGATAACTGTATTCGTGTCTGACTGACAGGCCGAGGCCAACTCTATACGCAAAAACGACACAGGTCGAGGCAGTGTCGGCATTGCAGCGGCCTCTTTACTCCATCCGGCGAAACCGAGAGCTGCACAGATGCTCTGGACTCCGGTGGTCAGTGAAGCTGGTAGTATTTGATAAGAATATAGAGAACTTGGACTCGTTCCCCTCTCCGCTACAGTATCCCGAGGGCGATTTCTTGAACCCACCCGGTCAAACCACCTCGCCGGCGGCGATCTGCTGGTTCCCCTTCCCTCCGCCGGCCGCTTCAGCGGCGGGAGGGTGGGGGAACCCCGGATCTCGTCGTGTATATAACGTAGGTTTGAGTAGGTTGCTCACCGGCGGCGTCTTGGAGGCGGTGGTGTCGGTGGTGGGCGTTTTGGGGTCGTCTTCTTCCCCTCCGGTGTCGTCGTTCTTCGGAGCTTCGGCATCAAGCAGGCGACTTCCCGGCGTGCTCGCGGTCCTGGGTGACCGCCGTGCGCGCTCGTTCCCCGGCTGGACTCCGGTGCGGCGGATCCAGATGTTGAAATCGAAGCTCCTGATGTTGAAGACCGTTGGTGCTGCTGGCGTGGCGATGGATGGAGGCTCTCTGGAGTTCGAGGCTCGTCTACTTCCCGTCCGCAGGGGATCATCTTCGTTCCAAGGCTTGGAAGATGCAGCGGGCGGCGCGTCGTCGACACGTCCGGTTCCTCGTCGGCGTCTCCGTGTTGCAGAAGGACCTGTGTGTAATTTCTATCTTTGTGGGGTGTCTTTTTGTAACTTTTGGTCTTCAATATAATCAGTGGTTTCCCGCAAAAAAAAATTGATAAGAATATACATATGCATTACAATAAGCTCTGCATGCTTCGTCCAGAGCGTCAGGATCGGCTCCGATCATCAGACGGCGTGCGTTTCCTGCCGCGGCGCGAGACAAGGCAATGGCCTGCCGCGCCTTCTCCTCGGCCACCCTCCTCGCCGCCTCGTCTTCCGGCGGCTCCTGGCGTCCTCCACGCCCGCCGGAGCTGCGCAGGCTCGATCCCACCATGGATCTGGTGATGGGAAGGTGAGACGAGCTGCAAGGCGGCGTAGATTTCTCGCTAGAATTAGGAGCTAGATGCGGCGGAGGGGTGCTGGAAGCGCCGGAGCGGTGCGGTATTGGTACCGCATCGACCCCTCCATCCCCTTCATATAGCGGTCGAGGCGCCGCTTATCCGGCTCACCGGATAAAAGTTTCCGGGCCGTGGGCTTATTCGGCATATGATCGGGCTGATTATTTCAACATTCAGGTGTCGGGTCCTTCGTGTTAACCCGCACATCTTGCTTGTGAGTTGTTTCGGAATATATCTTTGTCTCCGTTGAGGACACTTGTAGCGGCTAGTACCAATCGTCAAGACATCCTATCAGAACACAAAACTTTTTTCTTCTCGGATAATTATTCATATAGCATATTCGTAATTTCAGATTGTTTGCGCTATTATTTCTTTCTTGTTCATCGATTTGCATGGTGGAGAAGTCCTTCGTGGACATGTTAATGGAGTCGTTGGATCAGTCGATTATATTGTAGAGTTAGTTTAGCGATTATCATGGATATCAGTTGTGTACGGTTGTGCCTGATTGAACCATGGGAGTCAAATCTCCAAAATTGTAATTATGCTCTCTCATCAAAAGATGGGTAACCCTTGATCTCATCAAATTATCCTCTATCATTAAATTTTTGGGGAAAGGGCTCCGTCGAGCTGTAATAGGATTTACTAGTAGGACCACAAAAGGTCGAAAATACCCATTGGTTAGTTTCTAACACCTCCTCTCTATTTTAGGCTAGGCAAAAAAAAAAGAGAAATTTCGGACAGATTCAACACAATGTATTCCCTTTCTTATGCTTAGGTTTTTGTTAGTTTTATATAGATCGGAATACGACGTTTTTTGCATCGAAAATTGGCAGGTACGTACGAAACATGCATATGTATCATAGGAAAAAAATTCGGATATTTTTCAAACTCATCATATGTATCATACGTGTCCACCCACCAAGTCACCAAAAACCCTTTGCACTTGCACCGCACTGTTTTTATACTAGCCTGCAGTTATCTCCCAGGTTCCCATGCATGGATGGTGTCTGATCCCTGTGATCGCAAACAAATAACACGATTCGGTACATCGGTAGTACCCATTTCAAACGCTTGTTTTCTCCGGCAGCGCGAGGTTTTATGCCGTAGGGTAAAATATATGTACTCCAGATTTTTCACCGGCCGGATAGTATCTGCAAAAGGGACCGAGATCCTTGCGAATCCGAGGCCATGCCGGGGAACATATTTGTTTGCTTTGGGCTGGTACTACTACGTCGTAGAGCCCGGACCGCGGTCAGCAACATGTAGATAGATTCTAGGATTTGGTCACCTGTTTCTGGGATTTGTACAGGGATCGATGTGGGTCTTGCTTGTACTCTTGTGTTGTGTTGTGTTGTGTTGTAGAGGGAGTAGTTGTAAATTTGGAGAAGCACTATGCGACCTTTGTTTCGCCAGCTGACAGCGAGTGACTAGTGGGTGGCTTTTGTGTAGTGTAGGGAGGGAGGAGCTGTTGATGGATTCCCTCCCGCCCGCCGGTGAGTCAGGATGGGAATGAGCCGGGTCACTGACACGGCCCAAAAAATCAAGGGCGCCAATGGGTCAGGTGGGTCGGCCTCATACAAAAATTGAGTCAGTGAAACCGGCACCGGGTGACCCATTGGGTCAGCAGGGCCGGCCCTGGCAGCCCATGTCCTAGTCTCTGTCGCCCTCGCCTCTTTCTTTTTCGCGCCGGCAGTGCTGCCTCTGGCTCACCGTCCATCTCGCTCTCTGATGTTAACTAGTACCAGCGGCATCAGGTGACTAGCCGCGTTCATTTGCATGTATGTACAATCCCTGCGAAGCAACACACGTTGCTACTATCTACGTATGCATGTATGTTCAATCTTCAATGCTGGCTGGTGCAGCTTAAACACTTGAATCCATGTGCAAACTCTCTTTTTTCCACTCGTACACTACTACTCTACAATCAGTTCAACTTTCGATCGTAGCTAGACCAGAAAAAATCATCGTACACTACTACTGTACGAACAGTTCTCCAAATCGTTTCTCAGACAAGTTTCGGTAAAAGTTTAGCCGTGGCTAAGACAATTATCCTATTACAAGCTTATTAATTTATTAAAATTTGGACCGACCTGAGATACCCATCGGGCCAGTGAGGCCACAAACATTTTTGAATTGGGTCGACCCGTGGCCTCTCAAATTGGCCTTGGGGCCATCAGGGCGGGTCCAAGGCCAGGTCCGGGCCGACCCATTCCCATCCTGGCCGGTGAGCACGGTCATGGAAAACGGTGCGCCCACGTGGGGTCGGCTCGGCTCGCTAGCTTGCCTGAAGGACCGGTTTTTATTCATCCGTTCGTCGATTTAACCGTGCTTCTCATAGATTTTACATGAAAGAAATGTAGTTATTCCCTCACGTTTCCCCTACGGCAGAAATTAATTAGACGGGACGCAGGAAATACGAAGCGTAATTACTTCCGGCGGCGATCTCAACATTAAGAAGGGCTAGGCTCAACAAAAAAAACATTAAGAAGGGCAGCACATCACGTGCGTCACTTTAATCTTGCTCTCTCATCAATCTTGATGCACTTTATCCGTGGTACGCCGGCTGCCGCGCCCACCGGTACACGGCCGTACAGCGTTAGACATCGATCGATAGTACAAAGTGATGCCCTTCACGGGCGGCGCCAGGCTGACCAGTGATCTCGACGTCCATATCCGTCGCTCTCACTCACTCGGTGTTCGTCCACGCACGTACGCGCCCGTGCACGTGTTCTGTTATTACCGACGTCACATATTCATCGTGATTTCGCGCGAACGATAAGATCTTTATGTATCTTCAGAGAATTTCACCTTTTTAACTACGGTGGTGCACTTAAGACACTTATTATCCCATTTAGTGTAACAAAATTGTAAATACATATTACATACTCCCTCCGTACACAAAAAGATGTCTCAACTTTGTTCAAATATGTGTAGATACATGCAAATTTAGATAAAGCTGTGACAACTTTTTGTGTACGAAGGGAGTAAAATTGATAGTTTTTACCCGAACTTATCACTATTCTATTTTTGATAGAAAAGAGCGGCATTTCAAATCTATGTTGTGCAATATGTAAATATCAGAGAGCGTCATCAACGATAATGTCCAACCTTCTATTCACCGTATGTTCAATTTATGCTGATATTTTGATATTCAATCATCAGTTCCTCACCTTAACCCTTGCCCGGCGAAAACGCATGGGCGAAAGAGGGTTCAAACTTTATAAAATGTAGATAGTCTAACTGATTATTGTCAAGATTGCATAACTAGATGGGTAAAGAAGATGAAATTCACTCATTTATCTTTCGTGGACAACAATTCCTTTTCCCCTTCTCCTTCTCCTTCTCCTCCTGCGCCCTTGAGAGTCAGCCGACGCATCCGGCCAGATCCGGCCATCCCTGCTGCCGGCGCCTATGCCGGATGGTGTGGAGATGAAATAGGGTGCCGCCCCCTCTGTATAGGAGTAGATTAGGCTGTAGAAATAGGGTTGACTTTGCTTCCGAGTTTCAATGATATGTAACAACGGGGTCTTTTAGGCCCCACCCCTTGTAAAAAAAAATCTTCCGTGGACGATAAGATGGAGCTGGCAGATCGATTGCCATTGACACTAACACGTCCTTGACTTTCTCACGTACGTACTATTTTCTTTGAGCGGTGACTGTGGCATGCTCATGCATGCAAATGCATGTATATCAGCGGGAAATATATGTTCATTTCCACAGTCCATTGCAAAGCAGCAGAGGGGCATCAGTCAGTTCACGTGAAGCTTTAATAAACATGGGAGGAGAGGACACGCATGGGCGCGTACGCTCTCTCTACTCTCTAGTAGTGCATGGTTAGTACTAGTACGTGCTTCGCTTCGTGTGATTACTGCTGGCCGGATCTCTCTTGTCCATGCACGTACGTGTACATAGATACAGTGCGTATTTACGTATGTGTACGTATCGTACGGGACGAGTAGTGAAAACTTGGCGGATGCACTGTGCACCAACTTGTTCACATCGCTGCCATGATCTCCAGCAGAGGGAACATGGGCGGTTTGGTTTGTTTTATTTGGTTGGACGAGAAACTAAGGATTATTATTGAATTTGATAGCAAAGATATCTAAAAACTGATCTGAAATGACACATTTACCCAAATGATAGTATCCCGAATCCTTCAGTGCCGCCTCGAAAGATGAGTTCTAGCTAGCTAGGTCCATCAGCTATCGGTAACCATATGATTTTTTTTTTTTGAACAAGGGGTCAGGTCGCAAGGACCCCGATGCTGCAATTATATCAGTGCACGTGACTGGTACATTTTACACAGAAGCCCTTTTGCAACACTCGTCCTAAATAACCTACTATTTCAAGATAAGGCCTCCGGTCTTACAAAGAACCTCTCAACACAAAAAGTAAAAAAGCAAACAGGTGCCTGGGCTTCGCCGCCACCAGTCGCCAGCGACCTCAAGGTGCTGGATACACCGAGATCCGAGAGGGAAATGCTCGACGTCACTCCTCCGGCGAAGAACCACTGCCACCGGCCAGCTCGATGTATCCGGGGACAAACCACTTGGCGACAACGAGCTGTCGAGCTCCGAAGCAGGGTCAGAAGAGCCTCAAGCGTGGAGGTAGAAGAAGGGCCGCCATGCCGGCCAAAGATCACTGCGGCAAACTTGTCCATCGTGTGTGTCGCTCGAGGATGTAGCAAGGAACAACCCAGCTCAGCAGCCACTGATTGTCTCCATCCAACTCCCTCGCCACCACGGCCGGCCGAGAGGGAAGAAGAAATCAGGAGACCGCCGCTAGGGAGGCCACGACGCAGCTTGATAGAGCCTGCTCCTTGAGCCTCCTGCTTTGCCATCCAGTGAGGAAAGCCGCCGGAGACACCAGGAAGCAGCCGCCCAGCGTCACGCCCGAACGCCGAGACGGACCAGCTCAAGAAAACCAGCGAATTTATTAGATCGACTTTGGCCTTCTCCATCCCTACAGGACATCCTCCATGGACGCTGGCTGCAGGAAAGGAGGACCTAGTTCCGGCAACGCTGGAAGTCACCAGAAACAAGCCGAGGAAGAACAGCATAAAGCTGAAGACACCCACACGGGGTAGCACCAACCTAGATCTACTACTACACCTAAACCTAGACTCTCTAACCTGTACAGGAGCCAGCCCTCGTCCTAACCCATCTCGCAACCGGCCGGCGAGACCGCCGGCGTCCGGAGCGGCCGGATCTGGGGTGGCCAAACGGGAGACGACTCTCAACTCTCAGGAGCGGTGGTGGAAGGAACGAGAAGGGGAAAAAGAGTTATGATGTGCTCGGTAACCATATGATTTGAGCTCATATGCATCAGACCCATCAGAGCATCTGCACCGGGCCTTCAAATGACCCCCAAAAGGTCCATTGGGGTCTGGACACAAAAAACCGTCACCAACGGCACCCCCAAAGGGTCACTCCGAGCGAAATCATGTTCGGCACCCTCGAAAGGGCCACCAACGGACATGGGGTGGACATGGTCTCCGACAGGGGTGGTCCGCCCGTCATACACACAGCGCGCCGCACCCGTGTTAATGAGATGCGCAGGAGGTCGTTCTGCCGCGTTAATGGCGCGCGCAGTCATCGGGCGGTTTCCCAGACGACGCGACTGGACGAGACGGGAGACAAGGCAACTACACGGCGGTAGGGTCTGTCACTACCCGTCGCAATAACGCCGGCAACAGCATGCGCGACAGTCCACGCGCCAGCGTCGCGGCGTTCCCACGCAATGCATTTACGCCGGCGCGGTTGCTCGCGCGCCGCCTAGCTCCCTGGCCGCTTTATATCCCTCCCTCGCCACACCCTCATCTCCCACGCTTCTTATCTCTCACGCCCACCTCCCCGTCTCCCACACCCTCTACACCCAAGCCATGGCGAACAACTACGAGGCGGGCAGCAGCAGGCGCAGCGGCCGCACAATCGGCACGGAGGAGGCGTGGGATCTGTACCGTTACGGCCTGCTAGTGCCCCCATATTCCTGCCTACCCTCGGGGTGGCGCACATCGCCCAACGGTGGGCTCCCCTTCCCCACGCTGCCGCAGACGCCGGATCAAATCCGGCACGACATCGCTCGTCGGCGCTCGTGGCTGACGCCCCAACAGCGCGCCCTGCCCGAGTTCGACGACAACAACTGGGTCG
The DNA here is from genome assembly GCA_947311845.1 of Poa pratensis. Taxonomy (NCBI): domain Eukaryota; kingdom Viridiplantae; phylum Streptophyta; class Magnoliopsida; order Poales; family Poaceae; genus Poa; species Poa pratensis. The sequence continues at coordinate 10,387,504 of CAMZMU010000072.1, forward strand.
CGTGGCTCCGGCGGTTCGAGCGCGAGCACAACGAGGTGCTCGCCCCCTACAACGGCCCGACACCGTCGGGCCTCTACAACGCGGAGGGACGTCACCTGTGGTGGGACGGTACCGGCCACACCGTGGCCTCCGTGTAACAGCCCAAAAGTTGTGAACCTAAAAACCTGAGTAAAATTTCCACTTTGTTTGTTTCATTGCATCATGGCATCCATATTAACTTGCTAAACAACACACTAATTGGTTTGGCACCATTGAAAAACAAAATGCCAAACTTGCTTTAACCAATCTCAAAACAATGAAGGCACTCAAACTTGCAAAACAAAAATATTTTGACATCTTATATTTGTCAAGGAAGTTCCAAGAGTTTAAAAATAATATTTTGCACTTGCTCCAAAAATACTAAAGGATCAACATTTTGAATTTAGGAAAAAATGTCATATTCAAACCCTATGAACAAAGGTTGCTCAAAACATTTTGTTTTGCAACCCCAATTTTTATGGTGGTTCTACATGTTGTCAGGAGGCTACTTGATTTTTCTCAGATTTTGTAAGATGATTTAGTGCCCTAATTAAATCCCTAAAAGCCACTGTTTTTAAAAGAGAAACTGAAAAGGACCTGTTGGTGATGGAAACAAACCTGTCAGGGGGTTTTCTATAAAATGGTCGTCTCCCTCCTGTAGCAGGCCGCACTAGCGCCATGCCGTGGCGCTGCCGCACGATGCCGCGCCGGGCCCCCTCCTCTGCCCTTCCCCTGCGAGGAGAGCAAGCACCACGAGGTAGCCCTGCTCCTCCTGCCCAATCCACTCGCTCACCTGCTCCCTCGCTCCCCATTTCTTTCTCCCCACGAGCGAGCCCTAGCCGCCATGGCCTCTGAGCTCGTCGCTGGCGATTGAGGAGTCCCCGAGTAAATCGAAGGATACTGTAAGCTCCGCCGCGTCGCCTGCTACCTCTCCGCCGAAGGAATCGAGCCGGAGAGCCCGCAATTGACGCCGAGGTCCGCTTCTTCCCGAGCTCCGGACGTGGACGCCGCGGACGATTCCGTCGCCATCAAGCCTCCTCCGACCTTGCCGTCCTCTCCTATGAGCTCAGGGTGAGCTTGCGGTCCAAATGGACACCCCCATCCTCTCCCTCTCGTTAGTTGCGCACACGGCACACGAGCGCGACCGCGTTCGCCGTCCTGTGCCATCCTCTCAGAATTTCCGAATCGAGCACAATCGGATTATCCGAGCAACCCCAGTACGAGTAGCTTTTCAGTCCTTAGCGAAATATTCGAGCCATCCGTCGATCGGATATTCCGGGTTACTCCAAATTCGGATAATCCGAATAAAATCAGTACGTCCGAACACTGTTTTGCCTCTCGGTCCTTAGCCGTTTCGAGCCAAGTTCATCGGATAATCCGATTCCAACTTCATCGGATAATCCGATTAACCTGTTTCAGCTGTAATGCAAACCAAACTTTAGCTCACTCTCTATATTTGTTGCAAGTATGTTTAATCACCTAAACCCTGCATGTTATCACCTGATCATGTCATTCATATGCAAGTTAACATTAGGGTTCCATCTACTCAAATCAACAAGCAAAGATGCTACTTTACCTAACGCCACGGTCTATTCGAGATGCGCCCCTTTAAGCATCCGAACTCCGTTTAAGTCGAATAGCTTGAATCATCCTCATCTCGGGGATTTAAAATGTCATGCCATCATGTGTTCGCGCATTGCATTTGTTAAGGCATGTGTGGTGATTGATTGTTTCTTCCAATGTTATGCTTCGATAGATCAAGCAACCGGGGTTACGCCGCAATATTCCGACGACCTGTATTACCAGCACCCTGAACAAGGCAAGCGTAATCTCCCTCTGAGCATGTCTCATCATAAGTTTCCGCAAATATTTTCTCCACTATAATATTGCATGCGGTTCCAAATGTCAATTTTATTGGAATAGAGTATCCTATAGTTGCATTAAGTTCCGATGCCATTACCTGTTTTCCCTCCTATTATCCCTAGGTTGTATTGTTGGCCTGAGATACTTAACTATGCTATGTTGATGCTTAGCCATGCTTAGTTAAATGTTTATTCGTCCGATGGATATTTCATGTTGGAAATAGGTGTTGAAATGTTCGGATGATGGTGGAGGAATTGTGGTGACAGATAATAAAATGCTTAAAGGCGGGGATGAGAGGCCACTGTGGTTGTGGTGCCTTGTCTCGTTCTCGCCGACTAGGTGTGAGTTCTTTACCTCTTGAACCAAGACTGAACGTACAACCATGCGTGAGGCCTATGCAATTGCAGAAACCCTTATTCGACTAAATAACTCGTGAGGGGCTAGCCCGGGTCCTCTAGTTCGAGCTTCCATTTGCACGTGCGTGAAGATGGTGGTTGAGAATGGGATGAGGATGGTGGTGTTAGGAAAATAAGTGGCCGTGGGGCAGGGTGTTGGAGGCACTGAACCTGTCCTACCGCCACTGATGATCCTGGAAAGTCTCAAGCGAGGGAGAAGTCGTCACCGCTCCCACCCAGCCGGCTTTCCCCGGAAGAGAGCTAAGAGCTAGGCAATGGGCCGGACGGTACGCGTGGCAAACATTGTACACCCCTGCAGGGTAAATCTTTTCGAAAAGCCGTGTCCGCGGTTATGGACGACTTGGGAAAGGACGATACGATCATAGAATAACTTGAACGGAATGATTAAAACCTGAGTACTAAAGGTACTACTCAAGAATGCAAGGTTAGCTTCCTCGAGGGTGATTCGAGGAGGTGCCTTTGTAGAACAGGTACAGTGATGATGGTGGTTGATGATGAGAAAGGATCAAAGAAAAGAGTTACCTCTTACCCCTTTTGAAAGTATTCTGATTAGTCGATGCCTTGGAGTCGTGTTTCTATAAATAAAACCAACTTTATGCAAAACAGCCATAAAACCTTGAAAGCCTCATCGAGCTAAATCTCTATACTTAATCTTGCGAGTTCGTCGAGCTCAACGTCGTTTGTTTTGTTTCAGAGAAGAGCTTCACCGACCTCGAAGGTGGATTCTTTGTGGACGTCGACGAGTAGTCTGGGGTTTCTAGGTGGTAGCTTGGGACATCCCGGAACAGCGGGCGCTGGAATGGTTATCTGTAGGCCTCTTAGGCCATAATTTGGATCTTGTTATTTAGAACAACTTAATTCGCTTCCGCATGATGTACTGTTGGGTCTGTGACCTCTGGTTGTAATTTGCTAGTTTTCTCTATTATAAGAGTTGAACTATAATGCTTTGAGTCGTAGAGTCTGTGATGTGCCATTTGTTCCACAAGTCTTGATCTCTCTATTATGCATTGAGGGTTGTGCCTGTGTTAAGACATCAATCGGGGTGTTGCGTTGCCGATGATCCATTCCGAGCAACGTCTGCCAAAGGTTTTGGCCGGGGATTGGTAAACCCGTAACCTCCGGTGGTATCGCTTAATCGGTGACACACAACATCACTATATAGCAGTCGGGTCGGGGCGCCACACTCCGCCATCGAGGCCACGCGGCAGCATGCTCTGGCGGGGAACACCACCCCGTTGCGGCTGATGCCGGTGTGGCCACGGCGCAACGACCGCTAGGAGGAGCGCCAGTCTCGGGCGCCGCGCCGCAGCTGCCGACCGTTGAAGGAGGAGTGCCGCTCGCCGCCTCGTCGTGGTGGAGGTGGCGGCGACATTGTCATCCGCGAATGCCGCTAACAACGGCGTTCCCCACCGCGAGGCCGGCTCTACCTGCGCCGCCCCAGGTCGCCGCCGCCTCCGGTGGAGACGATCCCGTACGGTACGCTGTGCCGTCCCCGCTGCAGAATGACTACGACGATGACTCGCCAGGACTACTGGCGGCGTTTGTGGACTCGGTGGTCACCATCGAGGGCGACAGCCCCGGGTACATGGCCACTGTGGCTACCTCGGTGGTAACGGCGGCCTCCTCCTCCTCCGGCGGCGCCTCCTGCAGCCGTGCGCCGCGCCACCAAGACGGCGCCTCCACCAGCCGCGCCGCCTCCTCCTCCGCCTACGTGGTGCTCGACGAGGATGACGACGACAGCGGCGACTCATGGCTGGACACCACCGACGAGGAGTAGAGTAGGGTTAGGTTTAGGTTTTATCAAATTTCATTCAAACTTTTTGTAATATTTAACAAATATGAATGAAATTTGAAAACCGTTTAAATTTAATTGAATTTGTTTAAGTTTTTTTTGTCTTTGGGGTGCGCCGTTGTGGGCGTACCCCCAATTGACCGGGGACAGGTCTAGCACCCCAATTCGGCCTCAATTGGGGGGGTGCCGGATACCGATTTGGAGGCCCCCGGAGGTGCTCTCAGTACATATTGACAGCAATCTTCATAGCCGCCTCTCTTCAACTGCAAGCAGAGGGTATCCCGTATCCCTGATCAGCTTTGGCAGCATGGATCAAAGATGCTAATACTATTAACCAAAACCACTTAAGAACCTTTTTACTCCTTTTGACCACCACCAAGAATCTTAACCCCCTTTTACCCTACTACCTGTTGCGATCCACCTTGAGCCATGGTGCACCTGCTCCAATCTACATAGCCCTGCATTGCTCTGCTCGAGCAAAGGGCCTTCAATTCGTTGTGTTGCCCACATGCTTGCATACCACGTGTACAACAACGACCAACAACCCTGTTCAAAAAAAACAACGACCAACAGCCACCGATCCATCTCGGTGGATCCCGGTACTTGCCGGTGGAAGGGCTCCGTTCTCATGTGTTTTGTTAGGTTTTGTGTCCTATTTAGGGAGATGAAGCGGCGGCGGCTCACTGAAGATGGAATAAGGTCCTCCCTGTCTAGCCTCCGTTACGGCAGCGCGTCTAGCATTGTCGGAGGGCGTGTGGAGGTATATCTCCGTCGGATCTCGCGGGATTCGGTCGGTCTTTGTCTTCGGTGGATCCGTTTGGATCTGGTCTTTGTTCGTCTTTATTCGTGTGTCTACAGTTTGGATCCTTCTGATCTACGCTTCTCTTCATCGGCGACGGTTGCTGTTCTGGTACGCTGGTCCTGTGGGGCCTTACCACGACGACTTCCCGACTGTCTACTACAACAAGTTTTGCCTGGCTCCGGTGATGGAAGGGCGATGACAGCGGCGCGCCTTCGTCTCGCTCTAGTGCTTATAGTCGCTAGGTGGTCTAACATGATGTAATTTTCGTTATTTCTTATGTTCTTCGTACTACGTTGACAGATGATGAATAGATCCGAAGTTTTTTCGGAAAAAAAAACACGACCAACATGACTTCCAACATGCATGCATGCATGCCTCTCCACCGTCTTTTCCCCCTTCTTCATCCCAGCCGTCCCATGCATTGCGTAGGCATGCCGCATGCACCAGCTTTGCCGCAGCCCCTCTCTCTCTCTCTGATATTGAGCTCTTTTTGACCTTGGCTGGAGCCTTTCTTTGTGCCATAAAAACGTAACGACCTATCGATCCTTTGCATGCCTCCAAGCAAGCTATCTATACCTGTAGACTGTTGTGGTGGTGGTAGCTACTCATGGCTAGCTAGTGCTTCACTATACGTACAGGTCTACAGCGGCTAGTATACATCAGCTAGCCGGTGCGTGCCATAGCTCAGGGCTCAGGCCTAGCTAGGGTTAGATAGATAGATAGGCAAGGGTCCAAAGCCTTCTATGTACGTAGCTAGCTGTGGTGTAGCTGCGCAAGTTCTCTCCTACACGCGACCACTAGTAAAAAAGTGGCCTTAGAGGCGGACCTTTAGTTGCGTCTCGTTTCCGAACCGCGACTAAAGGTATCGCGGCTCCGACAGCTCCAACGGTTAGGACAGGTGGCAGTTTGTGCTGGAGCTTTGGTCGCGGTTGGAGCCACCAACCGTAACTAAAGGTCCTCCACCTGCGGCCGGAGCCGCGCGGGGCACGCGCGAGGACCTTTAGTCGCGGTTGATGGCTCCAACCGCGACCAAAGGTCAGTCGCCTTCATCTTCCACCCTGAGCCAGCCTTGGCCATTTCGAGCTCGAGTTGAATCTCCATTTTCTCTCCACCGAGCTCGATTTCATCCACGATTTTTTGCACCATTTGTTAAGATTGACGGTGGTGCATCTATCCAAGGGTTAGCAACTGCAAACTCTCTCTTTCGGCGCCCGTTTCGTTGGTTGTCTAGCTCATTTAGCTCAATTCATATTTGTAGTGCTAGGTAGGTGTATGATGAAATGCCTAAGTTAGCTCATTTTGCTTATTTAGCTCAATTTTGTATTGTCAATTTGATCTTAAACTAAATTATGTTTTTGTATTTCAGTGTCACAACATTCACCTCCTCACCGTCGTCGATAGACCGTCTCGTCACCGACACCACCTAGGTGAGCTTTCTTTTTTATTTAAAAAAAATCTATGTTGTATGATTTTGTTCCATAATTATTATTTGTTTTTTGTATAAGTTGTATAATTGTTTTATATATATATATAGTGCCATGGTTTTCACAAATACCCCCACCGGCTCTCGTCCGCTCTATTATTCGGATGTGGTATGACTTTTAATAACTATATATTTGTTTCGTTTCGCGTTTATGACAATCATGCGGACCAACTTTGACATAAATATATATTTGTCTAGGAGGTAGTTGAACCGGAAATTCCAGTGGACCCTATTGTTGAATATTTTGTGAAAGAAAACGATGATTTGAAAGCTAAATTAAAAATAAGTGAAGATCTCCGCAAAGAAGAGAAGAAGGAATTGGAGGTTAAGCTTGTCAACATCATCGATGAACACCAGTTCAAGCTTGCCGACGTCGTCGATGCTTACGAGATCAAGTTGGATGGGATGCGCTCGAAGCTTGCCGACGTCGTTAATGCTTACGAGATCAAGTTGGATGCGATGCGCTTGAAGCTTAAAAAAATTAGAAGATATGCCATTAGTCAAGAGGCTTGGTATCATTATGCTGTTGGTTCAATAGTTACCTTAGTTGCGATTCTGATCGCATTTGTTGTTGGACTTAAATTCTTTAAATAGTTCAATGTTAGTTTAAATTAATGGATATTTAATGCTACAATGTATTACATTTGTCGCCACTCTACTTTGCTTGAATTATTATGGTCACTTATCTATTCATTACTGGCATGCATAATTTTTTTGATATACTTATATAATGCAGATGAGACGTCAATGGATGTACGGTGACCGAGTTTGTGCCGAATTCATTACTGGCATGCATAATTTTCTCCATGTGGCTGAGACAAGCAAGCGAAAGGATGGTTTTATGTGTTGTCCATGCAGTCTCTGTATGAATAAGTATACATACTCTTCCACAGACAGGCTTCACGAACACCTGTTGCGAAATGGTTTCATGCTTGGTTATTATTGTTGGACCAAGCATGGAGAAAGAGGGGTTATAATGGAAGAGAATGAAGAAGAGGAGGATAATGACAACTATCCTCTGTTCAATGAACACGCTGATACTACAATGGGGGAAGACGAAGTTGAAGAGGATGCCATCTTTGATGAGCCCGACGATGATCTTCGTCAGGCCATTCATGATGCACAAATGGACTGTGGAAGTGAAAACGAGAGGTTGAAGTTGGAGCGCATGTTAGCCGATCACAGCAAATTGTTGTACCCAACTTGTACAGATGGCCAGAAAAAGCTCGGTACGATACTGGAAATGCTACAATGGAAGGCAGAGAGTGGTACTACCGACAAGCACTTTGAAAGTTTGCTGAAAATAGTTAAGAAGATGCTTCCAAATGAAAACGAATTGCCCTCTAGTACGTATGAAGCAAAGAAGGTTGTCTGCCCTCTAGGATTAGAGGTGCAGAAGATACATGCATGCATTAATGACTGCATCCTCTACCGCGGCGAGCACGAAAATTTAAATGCTTGTCCTGTATGCGGTGCATTGCGGTTTAAGATTGGGCGAGATGACCCAGGTGAAGTTGAGGGCGAGCAAGGTTGTCCAAGGAAGAGGATTCCTGCCAAGGTGATGTGGTATGCTCCTATAATACCACGTCTGAAACGTTTGTTCCAAAACAAAGAGCATGCCAAGTTGTTGCGCTGGCACAAAGAAGAACGTAAAAAAGACATGATGATGAGACACCCCGCTGATGGGTCCCAGTGGAGAAAAATCGACAGAGTGTTCCCGAAATTTTCGGATGACGCTAGGAACTTAAGATTTGGTCTAAGTACAGATGGATTTAATCCATTTGGAGAGCAGAGCTCCAGTCATAGCACTTGGCCTGTGACTCTATGTATATATAACCTTCCTCCCTGGTTGTGCATGAAGCGGAAGTTCATTATGATGCCAGTGCTCATCCAAGGCCCGAAGCAACCTGGCAACGACATTGACGTGTATCTGAGGCCATTGGTGGAAGAACTTTTACAGCTGTGGAGTGATGAAGGTGTGCGTGTGTGGGATGAGCACGAGCAAACGGAATTTGATCTACGAGCGCTCTTGTTTGTAACCATCAATGATTGGCCTGCTCTTAGTAACATCTCAGGACAGTCAAACAAGGGATACAATGCATGTACGCATTGTTTAGGTGAGACTCAAGGTAAACATATAGGTAACAAGATTGTGTACCTGGGCCATCGTCGATGGCTTGTACCGAGGCATGCAGGAAGAAAGGAAGGCCGACATTACAAAGGTGAGGAAGATATTCGGCGGAAGCCTACTCGACCTTCTAGTTCTGTTATACATGATATGGTCAAGGATTTAAAAGTAATATTTGGGAAGGGTGCTGGAGCACTATCTGTTCCGAATGACGCTCAGAACCACGTTCCCATGTGGAAGAAGAAATCTATATTTTGGGAGCTGCCCTATTGGATAATGCTAGAGGTTCACTCTGCAATCGACGTGATGCACGTGACAAAAAATCTTTGCTTGAACCTGCTTAACTTGTTGGGCGTGTATGGAAAGTCAAAAGATACACCGGAAGCAAGACAGGCCCATCGACGTATGCATTCACGAGACGACGATCATTCTGATAATCATCAAGGTCCTGCGAGCTATGCTCTTACGAAAGAAGAGAAGAAAATATTTTTTGAATGTCTTCGCAGTATGAAGGTTCCATCTGGCTTCTCGTCGAATATAAAGGGAATAATAAACATGGCAAAGCAAAAATTTCAGAACCTGAAGTCTCATGACTGTCACGTGATTATGACACAATTACTTCCGGTTGCATTGAGGGGACTTCTAAGAAAATGTTCGAGTACCCATTGTGAAGCTATGTGCATTCCTGAATGCAATTTCTCAGAAGGTTATCAATCCACTTACTCTAAAAGATTTAGAGAATGATGTGGTCCAATGTCTTGTCAGCTTCGAGTTGGTGTTCCCACCAACCTTCTTCAATATTATGACGCACCTTCTAGTTCACCTGGTGGAAGAGATACGTGTTCTCGGTCCTGTATTTCTACACAACATGTTCCCCTTCGAGAGGTTTATGGGAGTCTTAAAGAAATACGTTCATAACCGTGCTAGGCCAGAAGGAAGCATCTCCAAGGGCTATGGAACTGAGGAGGTCATTGAGTTTTGTGTTGACTTTATTCCTGATCTTAAGTCGATTGGTGTTCCTCAATCGCGTCATGAGGGGAGACTGCGTGGAAAAGGCACGCTAGGAAAGAAAGCAATCATATGTGAAGACGTGGATTCTTTCACTCGAGCACACTACACAGTTCTGCATAGTTCCATCTTGGTGGCTCCGTATATCCAGCAACACAAGAATGATTTACGCTCCAAATACCCAGAAGATGAGATTGATGGAGTACACATCAGGACTTTTGGCGGTTGGTTACAGAAAAGACTGATGAATGTCACCACAAATGAACTACAGCTATACTTATTGGCCAAGACACCGTCTTCGACTATATTGACTTTTAAAGGGTACGAGATAAATGGAAATACATTTTACACGGCCGACCAAGATAAAAAGAGCACCAACCAAAACAGTGGTGTCCGCTTTGATGCAATAGATGGCTGCAGTGGGGAAAAGGTAACATATTATGGTTACATAGAGGAGATATGGGAACTGTCCTATGGACCTTCATTTAAGATTCCTTTGTTCAAGTGCAAATGGTTCAACCTAGATGGCGGTGTAGCCGTAGACACACGGTACGGAATGACTACAGTGGATTTCAAGAATCTTCATTACGAGAACGAACCATTCATTCTAGCCAGTGAAGTGGCTCAGGTTTTCTATGTGAAGGACATGTCTACCCTACCAACAAAAAGAAAAGATAAGCAAGCGAATACATCAAACGATGAGCCAAAGCGCCACATAGTTCTTTCAGGTAAAAGAAACATCGTGGGAGTGGAGGACCACACAGACATGTCAGAAGATTACAATAAGTTTCATGAAATTCCGCCCTTCAAAGTGAACATTGACCCAACCATCAAGTTACTTCAAGAAGATTGTCCATGGTTACGGCGCGTTCAAAAGAAAGGGGCACACAAGAAGAACAAGTGAACAATACATAGGGATGTTGTTGGTGATGTGTAATAATGTATTAAACCTTTTATGTAACTGTGTTCTGAACGGTCGCAGGTCATCAGAGACGTCTTGCCACTGGTTGCCCAAAGATGCCTCTCCGAGTGACGCTGGAATGTTTTGTGTTTGAGCGCCACTTCGATCCAAGCAGCGGCAAGACGTCTCTGATGGTCTACAACCGTCCGGCAACACATCTCTGATGATCTGCAACCGTTTGGAACGGTCGCAGGTCATCAGAGACGTCTTGCCGCTGGTTGCCCAAAGATGGCTCTCCGAGTGACGCTGGAATGTTTTGTGTGAGTGAGTAACCTGTCTGAGGAGGGCGGCTATATATAGGGTACGTGTGCTTCTTTAGTCCCGGTTGGTAACACCAACCGGGTCATGTGGCTCACGAAGTGGTCGTGATACTGCTGATCCAACAGCTCACAATCCCTCAAAAGAAACACACCCTGATCCAACGGCTCACAAGCGCTCGAAAGAAACACACGATCCGTGTGCTTCTTAGTCCCGGTTGGTAACACCAACCGGACTAAAGACGGGCTTTGCGGTCACGACACGTGTCCTCCCCCAGCGCTTCCCTGGGCACGTGTCCTCCCCCAGCGCTGCCCTGGAGGTCTTTATATATTGTCGCCGACGGGGTAAACCCTAATCCACCATTCCTAGCCACGAACGCATCGTCTCCACGAGATGGATCCGCCACGCCCGCCGCAGCGCCTTCTGGACGAGGTCGAGCGTGCTCGGCAGAGCGCGCTTGGGCGCAACCGCGGGAGTCTATCCCGCCGTATGCCCACGAGCCCGGCATGGAGAGGAATGCCCAGCTACCGGCCTCCTGCTCCACCAGGTGCCGCCGCACCTCCACCTGGCGGCGCTGCACCTCCACCAGGCGCCGCCGCTCCTCCTCGGAGGAGGAGGAGGACGGCGACTTCGACTGGAGCGACGACAGGGAAGAAGGTTGTGGGTTGCAGATACAGAAGGCCATGGAAGCCTCCTTCCAGTCTGTCCGCGACTACCCTGTCCAGCGAGCCAAGACTTCCTACCAGCTCAAGGCGAAGGAGGCTTCCGATCTGGATTGGGCGCTGAAAGACTCATCCTCCATGGATCTTGCCCTCCGCCGCAAACGTGCGCGCGAGAACCGGGCGGCCGCCCACGGGGCTGGCTCCTCCCGCCGTTCCCCCTAATCCTACGGCCTTCGAGCCAGCAAGTCCGTTTATGTAGAATAATGTTGGATCAGGGGTGTGTTTCTTTCAAGCGCTTGTGAGACGTTGTATCATGTGTAATAATGTATTAAACCTTTTATGTAATGCATTAAGATAAATGAATTAATAATTTTTATCTGCTTTCTTTGCATTTTACAACACCAAACATTCATCTTACAAATATAGGTTTACTGAAATTGTTCTGCATTTACTTCTGCTTACGGATTATTTGTCGAATTTCGACTTACGGATTTAAAGATATGAATTTATCCATATTAAATTGAAAATGACAATAATAATGTAAAATTGATTTTGGATTATTTATACAAATTCAAACACTTTTCACGTTGAAAGTTTTGTCAATTCAAAATATGCAATAAAGTTAATATATTTTTAATTGAAAAGGCAAAATGGTTAATAGTTTGTATAGTTAGAATAATTATTTCAGAAAACAGAAAATGGTTTTGGATTATTTATTCAAATTTAAACACTTTTCACATTGAAAGTATTTTCAGATTCAAAACCATTTAAAATTCATATTCAATCCACGACTCATTAAGTTGGACCAAGCGTTGTGGTCCGACATGAAAGAAATGTTCAACAAGTAATTTCAATCATTATCGCATTATATCCACGACTCATTAAGTTGGGACCAAGCGTTGAGTTCCCTTTCAATTAAAATGATAAAAGAAAACAAATACAACAAAAGAAAAAAGAAACAGCAAAAAATGTAAAAAAGCCCAATAGTCGCGGTTGCAGCAAACAACCGCGACTAAAGGCCCCCCGGGCTTGGCGCCAGAATTTGGGCGGCCCAGGTCGACCTTTGGTCGCGGTTGTTGGCTGCAACCGCGACTAAAGGGTCTTTGGTCGCGGTTGCAGCCAACAACCGCGACCAAAGGTCGATTCCACGCGGTTTAGTGGGGGAGTTTGCGATTTTTTTGCAAACCCCCCAAATCGACGAATTGAACCGCCTCCGGGCTCCCCTGACGCCGCCGATGACCCTGCGCGCCGTGGTGCTGCTCCGCCGCCCCGTCGTGCTGCCCCTCCCCGTCGTGCTGCCCCGCCGTCGCAGCCCGTGGTGGTGCTCGATCCACCGCCCCGCCGCGGCCCGTGGTGCTCCGCCGCGGCCCGTACGTGTTGCTCCGTCGCCCCGCCGCCCGTGGTGGTCCGCCGCCCCGGCCCGTGCTGCCCCGCCCACGCCCGCGACGTCGTCGACGCCCCCGTCATCTCGTCGCCGCAGTCGCCCGTCGCCGTCGCCCCCATCCCCTGCCCGAGTCCACAGGACTCGCCGTCAAGCTCGTCGCACTCCTGGTGAGCCTCTCGCATCCCCGCTCACTCTCCTTCGTCGTGCCTGTGCCCGACCGGCGGGCAGAAGCTCGAGATGACGGCATGCTGCTGTCAAGCTGGCGTCATCCTTTTATTGTTTTTGGAAATTCTTTTCTGTAATTATTAAAACTATGACATGTGGGTCCTGATATCAGATATTTAACCATGCTGCTGTCAAGCTCGAGAAGTTATTCACATTTTAGTCATATGTCACATTTTAGTGAAATAGAATTAGTAGAAATATTTTTCAATTGAGTTAGAATTATTTGTCAAGTTAGTTAGGTCAATATACTTAGGTTAATTTAGTTAGATCAATATAGTTAGAAATCATTTTATTAGTATATCATAAGTTAGTTAGGTCAATTTACTTAGGTTAATTTATTAGTATAATAATATAGTTAGAAATCATTTTATTAGTAGATCAATATAGCTAGGTAAATTTATAGATATAAGTAAGGATTTAAATTTGTAATTGTTTATCATATATACTTTGTAACTTTTTGTATCAAATTTGTTAAATTTATTATTGTTTTTGTCATACTTTGTATCAAGCACATGTGGATACTTTGTATCATAATTTGTTAAATTTGTATCAAGCACTTTGATACTTTGTATCAAATTATTGTTTATCATAATTTGTTAAATTTATTGTGTGTAGGAACATTCAGCTATGGATCACCCTTTAATTGTGCGAGACGAGGAAGGAGAAAACTTATTCATGCAGGATATTTTTGAGCATCGCGATGCAAATGCTGCCGGTGGAGAAGGCGCCGCCGACGATCGAAACGAAGATTTTGAGCAATTTGCATCACAATTTTTAAACCCGTCTGGTGAGGGTATAGAGGAAGAAGAAATAACAGCCTCCACCTCGAACACCCTCCACCTCGAGGTTTATATATGAATTCTATATTTGCTTGAACACAAAATGCATTAACTGATTTGTATTGCACTTATTAACGCATTATATTTCTTACTTTAGGCGTCCACCTTGCATAAAAAGGCTAAGAATCAAGCTCCTTGAGGCCCAGCGAAAAGAATGACTAGCGAAGATGCAAAGTTACCAATCTATAAAATTGATGTAGATGGCGATCCGGTGGAACCGATAGAGAACCGCAGAAAATATATTAGTCAAGCTGGAGTTATTGTTAGGGACGAGGTCCCGATCTCCATAGCAGAATGGCATAAGCCAGCAGGCGTTGCCAAGGATGACCCTTGCTATGTCCACCAGCATTATAAAGATTTCTGCTTTGACACACTCTTGCAGCATTTTAACCTCCCGGATGATATTGAGCCCGCCTTGAAGTTGAAACTCAAGCACTGGACTCTCTCCAAGATGGCTGACGCCTTTCGGAAATATAAGCAAACATTATGGGCAAAATATGAAAAGGTTGATCCAGATTTCAGTCAAAAAAAAACTGGTGAAGCTAAGAGATCACTGGGAAGCCTTGAAGGCGTATAAGACCTCGGCTGCGGCTGTGGCCCGATTGGAAAAAAATAAGCTAAATGCTGCGAGTAAGACACACCACCATAACTTGGGGCCAGGTGGCTACAGGTCAGCCATTCCTAAGTGGCTAGCCATGGAAGATAAACTCGTGACTGCAGGTTTCACTCCACAGACATACAGCTGGCCCGAAAGGTCCAAATTCTGGTTGTTCGCGCATGGCGCAACGTTGAACGAGGAAGGGAAGATTGTCCCGAGGGTTGAAAAATACAAGGCAACAGTAGTAGCCATGGTCCCAAAAATTGAAGATGCAATAAAGGAAGTTCTAGCGGGTACGTGGGAACCCTATAGAGAGGAAGACGAGCTGGCACGGGCCCTAGGGAAACCTGAACACTGGGGACGTTTACGAGGCTTACCCGGCGGTGCCACCTTGAAAAAACAGTATCCGCAACACGCTGACACTTATAGAAGCCGTGCAAGAAAGAAGAAGCAGGGTGAAGAGCGGATAGCGAATTTGGAACGCCAGATGAAGCAACTCATTAATGAACGCCAGGCGCAGCAGCCCCAAGATCCTGAAGTCGTGGATGTTCGATCTCAGCTTAGAAGCAGCGTGGGTTCCACACAACTAGAACTCGATGCTCGCTACCCCGTGGATGATATCACGGAACCGACACCATGTGAGCTACATACGCCTGTGAGCAACATATCCATGAAGGTGGCGGTCGGCTATGCTTTACCGATTGTCGACACAACAAGCTACCATCTCCGGTACGGAACCCCCCACCGGAAGTGTCCGTACCGCTTAAACGGAGAAGGCGCGCGTCTTCCCCGGTCAAGAGGCGACCTGCTAAAAGGGCCACAACGCCTGATCTGAGGCAACCTTGGCAGAAGACTCTTGACCAAAACGAAGCAGCCATCGAGGAGCATAATAAATCATTGTTCGCACCGAAAGTGCCGCCGCCAACATTTACCGAGGGCTGTACTGCAGCGGCTTGTCATAAAGTCAGTGACAACTTATATGTCCCTCCAGAGAAGCCGCCATCTGACTATGTCCGTTCTATTCAGAAGTCATATGACGAGGTGACGGCGGCGGAGGCGTCGAAGAAAGGTGAACAAGACGCAGAGTCAGTCCCGCCGCCGGCGGCAAACGAAAAACAAGCAGCACCATCGGTCCCACCGGCGAAGGAAGCTACAAAAGCAGCACCATCGGTCCCACCGCCACCGAAGATAGGTAAACAAGTTCCCCAGCTCGGAGAACAACCCGTACGTTCTGTCCCCCCGCTAATTGTCCCGCCGCCGACGAACAAAGATAGTCGAGTTCCCCAGCGCGGAAAACAACCAGTACAATCTGACCCTAAAGAGCCGAGATGGTGTTTGACATAGAGGTAATCCGTCGTCTTGCCGCCGAAGCGCAAATGCCTATAGATGAATATGCTTCGAGATTGAATTTTGAGACTGCACCACCAGCTCCTCCAGTAAGAAACTTCGTTCCGGGAAAGCTTTGGTGCAAATCAGGGGCCTTCCAACAAAAATGCGTACTCTGCATCAATGGTACATGAAAAATGCAAAGAAGACATCTGCTATCGTTCTGCAATGTAGGGAAGACGATGAGCACTTCTTAGAAGACTACAATCACACTGTTACGTTTACCGAACTTTTTCAGCTATACAATCTGCGGGCACTCGACAAATCTATCATGAGTTCCTATTGCCTGTAAGTGATTTATTTAATTCTTTACCTAGTCTCGTTCATTGTTTGTAATTATTCTCACTTTAATCTTTTGTGTGCTATATTATGCAGAATGAAGATACTCGAGCTCAAGAAGATCAACCAGCATGACATTGAGTTCATTGACCCGGATAAATATAACGAAGCAACCGTAGTAAATCCCTTGTATAACAAGAACACAGAGGATCATTTGCTAAGGTTGTTCAAGCGATACAACGACAAAAGTACTATATACTGGCCTTACGGCTTCGGGTAAGTTTTAGTGTCTTCTACACATTCTAATTTGCTCACCCGATGTTAAGTTTAACTGATGAGTTATGCATGACTGTGCCCAGCTACCACTGGATTCTTCTTGTCATTAGACATCACGAAGGACTTATTCATTCACTTGACTCATTGAGGTATCATCCTGACACTTACAGGAGTTGTTTCGACTTACTAGCAAGGTACATTCATTTCTTACCGCCTCTGTCATTCATATCTTGATGTCAAGTCATTAACGAATAACTCATTTGTGAATGTTCTTTGTCGGGCAGAGTTTGGGAAAGGTTTCGAGCGGAAGATCCTGAAGGTGGGTGGCGCCAAAAGCTGGATTGGAAGTTAAACCAAGTAAGTACTGCTACCTCTACGTCCACACAACATTTCTCATGCATACTTCATTATTATTGACTGAAATCTATTCTTGTATAGTCTTGCATGGAGCAACCAAAGGAAACTGAGTACTGTGGATTCTTCGTTTGCGAGTATATATATGTATTAGTCACCGAGAAATGGAATATGAGAAAGGATGCAGAGTTGGCAAAAAAGCGTGAGAGGCTACCACTCGACCACCGCTTCAGAGAAATTGGAGAGGAATTGGCGGGATTTTACCTTTCAGAGGCCTTACAGGAGAAAGGAGAGTACTACGATGCTGAAAGCATGAAATCGTTAAAGTAACTTGTTGTTTTGCTTCAACTCTTGTACTACGATAACTCTTGGCGCATCAACGAACTCTTGTCTACGATCTTCAAGTATTACTTAATTTAATTGTATGTGTTATAAATATGTGCATCGACTTCATACGACACGGGAACGGTTACGACATCGAAAACGTTACGGTTACCGTCACCGTAACCGTCATCGCAACGGGAAGGGTTACTGTTACCACGGGACACGGGAACCTAGCTATAACCAAACCCCGGCATATATAAACCCTAAACCCTGCAATTAAATCGAAAAAGAAAAAAAACCAAAACCCTTTGGTCCCGGTTGGTGCTACCAACCGGGACCAAAGGTCCCAACACCCCACGTCCCCCTAAAGCCCACGTGGAGGGACCTCTAGTCGCGGTTTGGAATCCGCCGCGACTAAAGGGTGGGGGCTTTAGTCCCGCCAGCCTAGTCGCGGTTGCCCAACCGCGACTAAAGGTCCTCTGGAACCGCGACTAGAGGTCATTTTTCTAGTAGTGGACAACAGTTTGCCATCACTCCCCGCGTCGTTTTTCCTGTCAGTCCGTCATTCGTGATGGCGATCGAAGCGGCTGGCTGGCCGGCCGGCTGTCGTTAACCGCTGCGGCTGCGCTGATGGCGCGCGTCGATCGATCAGAATCTCAGAATCTGGGCAAGGGATCGAACTGTAACAGTCAAGCGTGATTTTTTTTTACAAATATAGCCCCCCTGCTGAGTTGTATTATCAAAATTAGCCCCCGCCGAATTTTATTGTCAAAAGTAGCCCGGCGGGAGGCTACAAAGGCGACACGTGGTTTTCTCCTTTCGTGTGCAAGGAAAATGAGAAAATTACACATAACACCAGGGTTTGGCGCTAAAGTTGCATAAAACACAGAAACAACACACTTGTTGCAGAAAAACCTCAGGTTTTTATCTAATCAGTTGCAACCCGTCCAAATAACCGATTTAGAGACTTTAATACGTATTAGACATGTCGGTCTGGATTTTTATACCATATACCTAAAATTGCACGACAAATTGTATACCTTACACCATAAATTATATGTCAATTTTTTCGACAAATATAAATTATAAAATGCGCAGCATAACGGTGCAAAATATATAGATTATACATGTCAAAAAAATCAGGATCGATAACATCATATAATTATAGAGAGCATCAGCTAGTTCCTAAATCACGCGGGCCCACTAAATCATCTATTTGGGCTAGCTGCAACGTTTTAAACAGAAAACTGGGGTCTGATGTAACAAGTGTTTTGTTAATGTATTTTGTTCAACTTTGACACCAAACGTTGGTGTTATGTACAATTTTCTCTAACAAAAAATACACACAGGGCCACACAGAGAAAAAAAATAATGCTCCTACTACTAGCATTACGTGAAGAGATAAGCTAACGAGTGGGCGGGTCCTCCTGATTCCTGGAGTGCAAACCAAGACCACCGGCACTATACACACACCGCACCCTCAATCATAACAGTGTTCATTCATTCTCATTTCTCTCTTGCCCCTCGCTCTCATGCATACAGTGATCATTCATTCTCTCTTTCCCTTTCTCGCTCCACTTTATATTTAGTGCGACGGGGTATGGGGGAGACACTGCCTCATTTGGCGAAAGGGACGTGTCTTAGGCAACGAAAAAATAGCGTGCTATTTCCTGATTAATAGCATGATATAACTTATTTGTAGAGGCTACGATATATTTAAGCTAAAGTTGACGCTGTGGCGCTATTTACGTTTTATACGCGCTAAACCACGCTTAACGTGACACCGTTGTAGCTACGTTAACAAAAAGTCTGGAAATAACGTTAGGTGATGATGAATTGATGATGGTGCGCAATCTGGTGGTCAATGATTCTGATTAAAGTTTAGAATGGTTTGTCTTTTAATATATTAGTTTTTCATGTTTTTAAGCCTCATATTTTTATTTGTGCCAGAATATGGTTACCTGGTTATTCATGTATTGCTTTGCACAAGTTTTTAGTGCTGAAATTCTTAATATTTAGGATATTTCTCGTATTTTTTCATCATGTTATTTTGTGTGTAATTTCGCTATATCACTCTATATGTTATATAGCCTCTAGAGGAGGGCCACGCTATTTTTGATAGCACGCTATTTTTTTCCTTGGTCTTAAGAGAGCTTTGAAAGAGTGTTGACGCCAGAAGACCGTATGTGGGCCAATGCTTGCGTGGTGGGACTCTAGCCCACCGGGCTTGCCTTTCTTTCGGCTACCTGTCGGCCGCCTACCGTCGCGTTCGTGTGGGCGTAGCCGAGGGGAGGGAGGAGACAGCAACGGAAGGCGAGAAATGATTCGGGGCACACCACTCTCACTCGCACGAGCAGTACGTGCCAACAGGGCTTGTCCATGCCACAAGAAACGGGAGGGTACCAAGCAGGCAGCATGCGACAAGTGCCAGGTGGTATGTGCATCATGCATGCAATGCACGGGTGGCCACTCGAAAATTTAACAAACGGCTAGCGAGTATATGTACACACGGTCTAGAGAACGTGCTTGATAGTTTTACCTAATCCCTCCGCTTCAAATTACTTGACACACATTTGTCTAGACACGGATATATCTAGACACTAAACAAGTATAGATACATCCATATTTGTACAAATGCAACTCAACAAATTTGAAACGGAGTGAGTATGTGTTTTGTACAGTCGATTTGAAGCAGGGTGTCAAATAGTTTGAAGTATTTTCAATGTTGTTGGGTCCAATTTTTTGAAAAATTGCGTGTGGTTTTTTGTTCATCACATCTCACTTTTCGCCCCTTTTTTCAAGGACACCGACAGAAAACTCGAAACCAACAGCCTGGGCACTTCTCGCCCTTGATCTCTCTTCGAGCGATTTATGCTTGAAATTATCTTCCTCTTCCTCGACGGTGTTCTTCTCCGGTGGCGAGAAAACGGGGTTAGGGTTTTGATTTGGCTACTTCATCTACTGGGGAAATTTCAAGGTGGATGTTTGTGTTTCCTTCTCCTGGGGAAATAGAGTGTGCAAATCAGCACGGAAATGGATGCACAATGACGTCATGGTGAAGAAGGATGCAATTTTTTTTAGAGGAAATAGAAAGCGCCCAAAGGAGGAATTGGATACATATAAACACATCTTATTTTCTTTATGAGCTAGCTGGAGAGCGTGAAAATTTCGTCTAATTGACTATAGATTATGTCTTTCCAAAAATATAATTGTACTATATTATGGAGCTCAACTATGGATATTATTTAAATTCGTATAAATGGCATAAAATTGTATATATATTAGAAAAATTCAATCACATTTTTTTTAACAATCAGTGGCTAGAAACCGGCGGCGGGGGATCCTCGTGTTTTGTATATAGAAAAATTCAATAACAATTCTAAAACGAACTTGCTATGAAAGGTACGTAGGTGTTATGCACCCAAAAAATGAAACGTAGGCCAGACATTAGTGTTAGCTAAATTTAGTTATGGAGCTAACTAATCGGCGAACTGTGGATCACGCGCCACTGATTGCTGCAAAGCTGAATGCGAGATGTAATTATACACCGCGCTTAATTATTTCACTGCTGCTTGTACTATCATCGGTCTAGTTAAGCATAATGCAAACACGTTCGCCGCACACGCGCGCTCGAGGCAGGTACTATCATTACTGTTGCCCAAGACAGGCCAGCACACACCAAGCTGCTATTTTGAGATAGCTTCCAAAGTTCTTTCGAAAATGGCCTGAACATATTTGGTCTGTTCAGTGTCTGCTTTTAGTGGCCGTGGACCGAAACAGGACGAGTAAAACTGCACAAAGCGTGTACCACCACCTAAAGCTTTTATTTTCTTGTTCTTGGTATCATGAGTTTGACTGTACGTATGTACAGAGTTGTACTCCATCCATTTCAAAATCTTAAACTTCTTTTGCAAGGCTTGGATGTGAATTTAACGATGTTGTGCTCTTCTGTCCTATCTCTTTCCGGCATTGACGAGTAAATTATGGTGATCAACTATTCTCTCCTGGGCGATGAAGGGTATTTTTTTTTTAGAACCATGCAGGAGCACTGCATGTATTAACATAGATAGAAAGAGAGAAAACCAGCGGACTGGTTGTAGGTCTTACAGAACTGGCCGAAGCCAAGGAAAAAATAAAGACAACATATTTACAAACGACCTTACAAGCTCAAAAGGACCAAGGGAAGTAAACCCAGTCTAAAATTTCAGTCAAGATTCAAGCGACCTGCACTTGCTAGATTCCATTGTTTGGCCTCATTCTTGATGTGTTCAATTAGCACATTTATGGGTTTGACAATTTTATCAAACACTCTCCGATTTCTTTCCCGCCACACCTCCCAAGCGACCAGCACAATCATCGTATCCAGCTTTCTTCTAGTTGTTCCTGTAAAGAGTACTCTGGTATGCACCCACCATTCTCTTAAATTATCTTGGATTGAGGGTGTCACCCTCTGAATATTTGCCCAACTAAGAATCTGTCCCCATATAATGTTGACGACCGCACATCCCATAAAGAGATGTTGTGCATTTTCTTCAACCGAGCCACAAAAAGAACAGCTGGCGGGGTGGGGTAGGCCTCTTCTTTGAAGTCTATCGCAGTCCAAACTCTCCGGCGAATGAAGAGCCACATGGCCAGTTTGCATTTCATCGGCGCCCAAGCTCTCCAGATGGCCTCGGCCAAATCACATGAGATTTTTGTTTTGAAATGGGCCTGATACACCGAGCTAGTAGTGAATAATCCTTTGGGATTCCACGACCATTCCCACTTATCTTCGATGAGAGGTGAGAGAGTGACTTCTTGACATTCCTCCCATATAGCAAGAGCTTGCATGAAAGTGTTAATTGTTACAGGTTTTTTTATGTCCTCAATCCATGCTCCATTGTTGAGGGCTTGTGCCACCGTTCTTCGTGCTTTGATCTCCGGGTTAATGACCTCGTAGATGTTTGGGGCTATGTCTTTAATTGTCTTCCCATTGATCCATTTGTCTAACCAGAACATAGTTCTCTCGCCATTGCCCAAAGCGACCTTTGCTGCAGTGTTAAAAATTGCCCTAATGCTCTCATCTACCGGCTCGGCAAGGTCACACCAAGACATTTTTTCACTAGCACGAAGGTTCCATGCCCATCTTGTACGGAAAGCCTTGCTTAGGATTTCAAGATCCAAGATACCAAGGCCACCAACTGCTTTAGGTTGACAGACCGTGGACCAGTTCACCAAGCATTTACCTCCCTCGACCACTTCCGTTCCGCGAGATATGCCATACGTTCAGTCAGCAAGATATGCCATTGTAAAAAGGAGGTAGGGTGTCAGGCGGCATCCCGCAAAAGTAGCTCACAACACAAATTCAGCTAAACCACCACAAATTAATTAGTACTTAGCTTTCGTATTTTTCTGTTTTGAGGGATGGATTCGGGCGTCGCATTGCAACCCTAAAAGGAGGTGTACTTGGGTCATGGTCTGAAGTCGGAACTAGAATCCAACGTCCGGAAAACGGATCAAGTCTTTCAGCAAGCGGACACATGCAGCAGAGTACAGGCACACACACACATTTTCTGCTGCTCGTATATATACATCCATACAAAGAAACTCTTTCTTCACTGAATAATTAACTGAAACCTATCGCTTCCGATCACTGCATCCGTGTCTGGCCGACAGGCCGAGACCAACTCTATACACAAAAACGACACAGGTCGAGGCAGTGTCGGGCATTGCAGCGGCCTATTTACTCCATCCGGCTAAACCGAGAGCTGCACAGCTGCTCTGGACTCCGGTGGCCAGTGAAGCTGGTATTTGATAAGAATATACATATGCATTTCTATATACTCCACATACTTGGCAGCTTCGTTCAGAGCGTCAGAATCGGCTCAGATCATCAGAAGGTGCGTTGCCGCGGCGAGACAAGGCAATGCCCTTTCACATCGGCAAGTACGCTGCCGCGCAACTGTTTCGAGCGTCCGTCGATGCTAGATCTGCATGTCCTGTCAGGCAGGCAGGCACGATCATCTAATGCGAGCGCCGGCTGCCTTCTCGGAGTTGCCTTGCCGCCCGCCCACCCTTGTGTCATTCTTGGTCTCCGCCTCGAGCCCTGCGCTGCGCCTGCGCATGCATGCAGCTCGTCGTCGATCGATCGCGTGGCTGGAGGTAGGCGGCAAACATCCAAACCTGTCCCTGCCAAAGAAGCTACTTCTTCCTCAGAGATTCAAAATGTCACCCGAGCTCACAAGCAGGATTGGTTCAAGGATGCCCTCGCACTTTCTTGTGCTATAGTAGTACTCAGTTGCTGGTATAGTACGGAGTAGTACACAGTTATTGGAGGCGGCGTTATGGGTAGTAGGTGTAGATGCACCTATTTTTTTAAATGTGATAAAATTATAGAAAAACATTTGGATACACATTAGAACATTTTGTGTTACCACAAAAAATGTCGGGAAAAAACATTTTTTGTGGCTCGTGCAAAAAAGACAAAAATGTCTCGTATAAAATATTTTGGAGCGTTCGAATTTGTCTTTTTTGCACAGGTCACAAAAAATATTTTTTCTTCATGTAACTTTTTGTGCTAACATAAAATGTCTTGAAGTATGTCCAAAAAATTTATTCTGAATTTTTTGACATTTTTAAATTTGTTTTTAGACAGTGGGTGCATCTGCACCTGCTACCCGTTATGGATTTCCGACTGTTATTTCGCAATTTGGAAAAGAAAAGGGGTGCCACTTCTTGACTGAAAAAACGATCAAGCAAAACGCAGTGTGGGAACGCTGTTTAATACTGTAGTACAAATCGCTAGGGACAAGTTTTCTTTTTTCTTTTTCTTAAGCCTTGAGCCCTTGACCGTATCGAAAACCCACGCTCACTGCGCCTCTGCCGCAAAATGTGACCATGAAACATTTTGCAAGGAATGGGCCTCGTGGGATAAGGAGACATCCGTGTGACTGTGTGAGCTTTCACTATGGGCTATCTTTTCATGTTTCTCAAATGTATATGGGCCGGATCCATATTCTTAAGTACCTCAAATAGGCATTTGTTCCTAAAAAAAAACTCAAATTGGCTTTTTTTTCAAGTTAGCTTTAGGGTGCACTAAACACACTAGGTGTACAAGTGCACTAGCTGATTGATTATCAGTTTATCACCTTTAATCATTATGAATTTTTTTGGGACCCTTTTCACAATATTAACACCACATAGATCTAATACATAGGAGATATGCCTTCAATCACAGTTTGAATAGTTCCAACTTAGAATTATTCAATCCCAGTTTGAATATGGTAGTACTTATGACTATTTGCTTTTTATTTCTTGAGTCGTGAGTTGAATTTGAATTAGAAATTTTAATACATAGGAGATGTGCATTCTGTCCATATACTATTTTTCTAGAGTTTTTCACCATGCTGGGATGCCTTTTTTGTTGGCCTAGTCCACTTGAAGGTGATGGTGCACCCATATGCAGAGAAACATCAAAGATAATGAAAAAGATTAAATCCACAAAATAAAATGCATCAACTCTCTACAAAAGAAGATTTGAGCAAAGCCTCCAACATAAAAAAAATGCGATAAGTTTTCATATGATTTTCTTAACAAAAATGAGCTTGTTTTAGATAACAACAAGCTATGAATCTAACATAGAGAAACAGCAAATATCAACAACTTAGAGATTAAAAGTATGCAAAGGTTTGATCTCACTACGACAATGTGATCAAACTACTCAGTAAAAAGCCCCCTCTTGGTAGTACGGCTCTAGATACTTTAACCGTGTCTCCCACCAAACACATTGAGACTTCTAAAAATAGGAAACTCTAGCAAATCATACTTTTTTTTTGCGGATTCCACTCGAGCTTAATGACGACGTTTATGCTTGCCTCAAGCCAGAGCACCTCACTTGATCATTATTACTTGGTGATGATTCACAAATTCGTCCTCCATAGTCCGCTGTGGGAAAGCTTCACGAGATAATATATTCACGTGTACGTTACCACCAAGTGAACAACAAGTTTTACACATATAATCTCTTAAGATGCTCATCTTAAACTTGCACTTCTCAGTCTTGAACATCACCACTTAATGTCATCCTCTTATGGTCTCTACGGATCTACTTTTTGTTGCACGCATGTGTAAAGATGTCTTACCCACGTAGAAACACCAAACACATAGATCATGGGCTAGTTCCAAAATATTTATTGACATGCTTAGAATAGCATGAAACCACGTCTACGTACCCACATGGTACATCATTTCCTCTCTGTGTTTGATCAACTTTAATCCACGCTTTATTCTTGGTCTTGGTTGACTTTATATGTTCTCATGCTATATCATAATGTTTTGAGATACATAAAAAATTCTTCACTTGATTGCATGCTCTAATTCTTGGTCAACCATAGCTCAACTCCTGAGTCCATTATGATCTCAACTTAGAGCTATATCTTGAATTCTTTTACTACAATCAAACTCTCAAGATCTTGATCCTTCCTGGCTTAACACATAAGGTTAAGGATGGCTTCCTTCGATTTGCATACAATAATTCCATCTTCATTTATTCTTTTTTATCATATCATATTCATATCTTCAAGTCGATGATCTTGATGCCATACTCAGTGTATATCTTTATTTTCATGGTATCCAACTTTCAATCCAACACAAGGTTTTCAAGCATAACAAATGGAAAATCTCTTCAAATATAACTCGAGAAAAATATTAGTCTATATGGATTGTCATTAATGATCGAAACCACATGGCATCTCCATGCACTTTCACCCGTGTTATTTTTAAATTTATGTTGGAGACTTATTGGAAGGCTTTTGAAGTAAGACTTGACTGTAATTGTCCCATTTATGTAAAACTATGATCAATATTGTATGGATGTACTTGTGATGCCAATTTAAATTATGCACAACCACACAGTGATCATGTGATCGTTGTAGTATGCATAATGTTTGTTTCAGACAACTCCCATTTTCAAAGGAAGAAATCTTACATTTCCTCTTATTGCCACTTGGTTTGTTTCTTATTAAAGTTGTGTTTGAGTTGTCCAAGGTCCCCACACTTTGTCGAGGGCCCTTGTAGCGGCCGTTGCTTCGGCATCGCACATGCAAGTCTCAATTGTAAAAGGAACATTAAATTAGCACAAATCTAGAATTGATGTTGAGACCAAGCCTGTTTTGAGGAGTCGAAATGCTTGTTTCGGATGTCCGCGGAAAAGATGTATTCTTCTTCGGTAAGTTCAACAGTGGTTGCGACAGAATGCCAAAATGCTTCACAAAGCGGCCGTAGTCTCCATATAGATCCAAAAGCTGATGAATTTATTTTGCATTAGTCGACATAGGCTTATTCGGATCCATTTGAACACCCCTAGCCACTGGATGTGGACATTGTTGCGCAAAAGAGCATTTTGACCTGTCGAAAAACATTTATGCACCGAACAAGGGCTACGACTTCCTGCAAAAGTTGAGCATGATCCTGCATAGGCTTGCTAAAGACCAAGATGTCATTGAAAAATACCATTGCAAAACACCTAAGGACAGGAAAGAAATCCTATACGACCCGTGCTAGTACGACCCGTCGGTGGACCAGATCTTTCACCGTACACGTTCCAGGGCAAGTTCAGCAGCGGGATTTGATTAACGAGAGAAGGCACGCGTAAGCCGCTGGATGTTGTCCACGGTCGGGTCGTAGTAGCCTGGGTCGTATAGGATTTTTTTAGGGTTGCAGAGTGGTATTCATAGCACCTAGAAAAGATGTAGGTGGGCCCGTCAAACTCAACGACGTCACTTTAAATTCATAGTGGCCCGGATGCCTGTTCTGATGGACCCAACACGCAAATCAAGTTTATAAAACTAGAAGGCACCAAACGTACCATAGAGTAATTCATCCACTACTGGTACATGATATTGCCGACGATGGTAATAGTATTGAGTTGGCTGTTTAAGTTAGTGCACATTCGACAGTTACTGTCTCTTTTGTTGACAAAAATGACCTGAAAAAAAAAACCCAAATAATCCCACTGTCGTTGCATCATAAATACCGAGAAGAAGTGGTTTTGGGGGAACAACAGATTAGCGACGCAAGCACGGCAGGCTGTCGATAACTAACGATTTTTGGGGATATCAACTGTCTGCCAAATTCCTAGAGACACTAGTTTCAATTGCCCAGCATCCTAATGAAATACGCCAGTTACATAAGCAAACTTCAGTGTTCCACCTCGACCTAAAAGAAACCGTTTTGGATGAAATTTAGATAAGTGGAATGTTCTTTTCTTCAGTGCTAAGCAATCAGCAAACTAGAAGGAAAATGAAACTAAAATGAGCAGGGAACAAATATACACTTTCCGAATCAGTACACGAGTTTGATATTTGTTTGAATCAGAATTGCAAGCAAAATTGAACTCCCCCGTCTTGCTGCCATGGACTGATAGGCAAAGTTCAGGGCAAACCATCATGAATGCATCATGCTTCAATATTCTTTGGCGCTTCAATGCAGTTACATATCCAGATATACACAAATGGCCTATATAATTCCACTCTGAACTTGTGGGACTGAAATCCTCACAAGAAACATTGATTCAGAGTGACATTTCGGACGAACCACTCTTATTATGTACGGCAAACCAGTGTATCTTAAGGGCAACCTATGCTTACAGGCCAAAAGGCATTTAATTGCTCTACTATAAACCACTAAAAATTTGGAACCAACGGATCCCAAAAGAAGAAAACAGAGAACCATAAGACCTGTAACCTACTTGAATCTAGTCAGTTATCATTAGATCGTTAGGAAGTTGTCCGAAAATGTCAGGGCAGCCTACCCAGCTGCTGTTTTCTCTGGATTCCCAGTAACCACCAAGGTAGCGGTATGTGTCGGTACCTTTATCCTTCGCAAACCATCGAGGTTTCCACCCACTCTCCTGCATCTTTCGTGCCTGCAGCATATTTGGTATCATAACATGATTCATGAAGAACAAAATACGCCTATAACCATGCCAACAATCCAAACGAATTCAAGTGATTGCAAATTCCAAACTTACTGATCTCCAAAATTGTACAGTACTGTAGATCACAAGTATTCAATCCAAAATCATCCAACTAAACATAACAAACTTATTAAGTATAAAATTATGTATTTATGCAACTATTCCCCTAGTTCCTGCTTATACATAATCATGTCTTCCTTGCCATTTTTATTTGAAACGTATACTGGATATTCTCTTAAAACTTTTCATGGGCAGCGTTCAGCCAGGGGTCCATTATACAGTTTGTTGGCTTTTAACAGCATTGTTTTTTTAAATGGTAGTGTAACAATGAGTAAACCAGCATCTAGACCGTGACCCTCACTGCCAAGGGACTGCTTCTGATTTCTTGTAGACTATCAAACAATACATTGTGTGAACAAGTGGGCTGGCACGAGCAGGACTCAACAACCCAGAATTTTGTGCACAAGTTGGTTGATAGGACCAGATAGTTTAAAGATATTCCCTCTTGGTATTTGCCAGGCTAGAGGAATCAGGCATAGCCTAATCCATAACTTGCAATGCCAGGCTACAGCTCATCTTAAATACTGCATGCAGTTTGTGCTTGCAAGCATGTGAATCGCCCAGAGCTGGTAATCTCATTCATAACTTGCAATCTCAGGCTAGTCTAAGGAACTCCCGAAAAAAACAAGTGGCATGATTCTAAAATTACTCTAGTGTAGAACAACACAGCAAATAATTCTTCTTTATTATCTCTTTGTAATTGATCTCAATGGATGTTTCTAAAATTACTGTAACATGTTTCTTAGGTGGTACTCCCTCGGTTTCTAAATGTAAGATGGTTTAGCCTTTTTTGGCCCACATGTATTTAGACATGTTTTAGTGCAAGATTCACACGTCTAGATACGTGTGGGCCAAAAAAAACTAAAACATCTTACATTTAGGAACCGAGGGAGTAGTTGACTATTCGTGATGGTTTCGGGATGAGGGCGTAAAGGCAGTACAGCCTCCTTATTTGCTGGATTGCAACTTTCGTGTTAGTACATCTCCCTTGTGATACATAGATTTGCTTGATTAAATTACACCGGTAACCTCTCCTAATATAGAGGTCTTACAGATAAGGAAGGCTTGGATTAAATCTCGAGAATAAGATGAGAAATTAGCAACACTGAAACAAGCTCAATCTAATCAAACTATTCTGAAAAATGTATCTCTGCTGTCTTAGGATCAGGATCAAGTTGGCAGCCCTATGGGGAGACTTGTGGCAAAAAGCATAGGAGCTTGTACTAACACAAAAGATTTAGTCACTGATAGGAGCATACCATTGACTATCTACGCAAACGTTGATGTTTTGTTTTGATCAATCTATGAATTGCACAATACAACTATGTGAAGAGCTGATCTGAGTAATGAATCATATGCATGAGAGAACGAGAACGTAAAGTATGCAATGCAGCCAATATAGAAGTTTTTTTTTTTGAAAGGAAATCGGTGGGGGAGGCCCCCACAGCGAGTTTTTTTTAAAAATAATATAAGAACCCAAATTCGCGCCCGTGAGAACTTGAACCTGGGTGGCTGGGTTGTACATCTACTCCGCTAGCCAAGTGAGCTAGGCTCATATTCTTTAGAAGTTTATTGTGACCAGAGTCAAATAAATTATAAGTCATGCATAGTTTACGAGAGTAAAGAATGTGATGAGTTTAAGTCATGGACTAACCTGCCGTTGTCTCTGTTCAAGCCTCAACTTCTCAGCATTTGCTCTTTCATATTCACCATTCTCTAGGCACCTCTGGTCCGGTCGCAATCTTGAGTCTGTTGGTGGGAGTTTTTCCTGCATATATGTTGATCGTATTAAACTATCAACCATTGGTACGAGTTTCCTGCCTACATAGTATGAGTGAAGCTCGATATGAATCAAATAGTAATCCCCTTACCTTCAATCCAGGGGTAAGTTCATTTAATGTGATTGCAAAGCTGGTAAAATTGTATCGAGTGGGAAACTTGGGCGGTTTACTTCTTTTCCACAACAAATGAGCCTCGGAGAAATTTTCAGATCCCTTGCCTTTTCCAAAGCAATCACCCATCACATAGTGCATGCTTTCATCCCACTTCCCAAAGAGTGTAGCAACAGTTCGACCACTTCGGTCCTGAATAACACCTTGGACCTGCACATATGTGGTTCAACTCTGGTGAGAAGACTAAGATGCACACGGATATAGCACTACCGAAAAATAAGGTTCGCTGACAAAAAAAATGGTAGTGTTTGAGAATGAACAGAGATTCAAGAAAACTCGATCTTCAGAAAAAAAGTGCAATTATTTTCCAAATTCTTTTATAAAGTTTTTCTGTAAAGAAATTAAGGGTTGTCAAATGGAATCTTCATATTATTCTACCTAATGGATGCATGCGCATATACTATTCAACTGATCAATCTTGTTGTAAACCCATATTACAATGAAAGTAAATACCGGCACAATGGAAGAGACCAAATGCCAATTGCTTGAAGAGGGGTGATAGGAGGGAAACATAGACATAGGCTGGAAGACTTTGGTAATTCTATCTTGCTTGAACTATGGGCAGAACCTACTCTATTTAGTGATGCCATCTCTAATAGACAGAAAATTCTTTCTATAAAAAACAACCTAACTAATGGTGGAAACCTAATATATGTAGACTAACTACATTTCTGGCTGACCAGCACAACAAGGAGAATGCTTTGGTTGTGGCCTACTTGAACAGTAATGCCTTCAGCCTTCAATATACATCGAGTCCTAGATACAACATACAAGCTGCCACCTCTTAGGTTCCAGACCTTAACAAAAGTGATAGCAGCTTTGCAGCGTCATTCCTTCATTTACGGAGTTGTTCAGTTGATGAGATCAAGAGATCGAAACAATGCTGGAAATAAAGTGCCATGTGTTTAGTTTGGTGTGATGAAAACTAGTGCCTATTGGAACGTGAGTCAGTGAGCTTTATGCTTTCATGTCTCACTGTTCTATTCACAAAGACTAGGTGGTACAAATGACATCGGTGCTCCTTTTCTAGACAAATACACAAAGACTGTTTGAAAGATTGTCCTTTTTTCTCAAACAAGTCTACGCCACAAAGCTTTTACAACAGAGAGCCAAGAACAATCTTATCAGATATCTCATTTTCATTTGTAATTCAAGAAATACATTGCCATCAATGCAATATAACTCAGCAAGTAGATCCCGAAAGAACACAAAGTTTGAGGATCCCATCAGACTAGTGTGGGTTTCAAGTTTGAACTGGGTATCCATTTTGAATTGATATAAGTTCTGCATGAACGTAGTGTGAACACATCCATACCATGTCAATGGATTATTATGCAATAGTGTACTGCAAAAAACTGAAGCTTATCATATCTGTGATGCTGCTACAGTAAGAGCGGTACTGCGTTTGTGCTCTGGAATTATCATGCTCTTGTCATTTCAAGTTGGATTATATGATGCCCGGTATTCTCCAAACTTTGAGAAACACTAGCAGTGAAAACTCACTATTTTCCAAAGGAGATAAATAAATTCGTTTTAAAAGAGGGACTTTCCACAGGCACAGATGCATCACTTGCTTTAACTAACATAGATGAAAGGCATATCTTGCGAAGGAAGTAAATTGAGTAATCAGATAGAATAAGTCAACAAACAAATGTATACACTAGTATACAGGCAATTTATTAAATACCTGATGAGGGTTGCGATCAATAATTGACTGCTCCTTGAATTTCAGCTTACAGGAATATTCACGATTGCCTTGAATGCGCATAGTGCCATAGTGATCACAATACAGTTTGCCCAATATGAGATTGTAAATGGAAGTGGTAACCTGTGATAGCATATTTCCAGTTAATTATTTTCACATATTTAACCGTCTCTTCGTAACTAGGTAATAATACCTTGCTCCACTGGAAAACTTCACCATCATCAAACTCCAGCGTTAACATGCCAACAGGATCAAGTTGAATGGAGCGACCCCAGAACTTGCTCTTTAAGTTGCTATCTGCCCAAAACCTCCATCCAGTTCCCTCACAATGGCATGCAACAACCATAGGATGATGACTGACCTGGCAAGCGGTATTAAGTATTTTTATGAACCAACGAGTAAAGGCAAATAGAAATATACTTGAAGAAAAATCTGTAGTAGCGTCAGGTATCTGTGAGTCTATAAAGAAAGGCTATTTGATGACCCAATAGCCATAGTGTCCAACCAAAAGCTATTTAAGTAAATGGAACACTGGAGCAGTATACCAGTGAACTGCAAACGGAGAACACATACAAAAGGCTACTATTGCCAAAAGAATCGATGAATACATATTTGAAAATATGTTAACCCATGTTACCTTAATGTACAGTTGAATTACTCATCTATCAAATAATATCGTAGTAGTCAAAAATTTGGACTTCAGAACACATTTGAATATGATATGCAATATAATCAAAGTAAGGCACACGTTACGCTACATGACACGCCTTTGGTGTTAAGGAACAATCAGCTGACAACTTTGTATTAAATATTTCCAGTAAACAAATATTTCTTGCACGAAAAAGATAGCAATAGAACAAGTTTGTATAAAAGTTTAAGGAGTCAAGTTACACAAACTGACTAGCAAACTATATGAAAAAGAACGGAAAAAATAAACTGCTGACTATGTTAAACGAATAGTAAGAACTCTCTTCATAAAATAATGGATTCCTAGATGTTCATAACCAAACCTTTTCTGAGAAAAAGCGGAGGCCTTTGTCTGGATAATCTGCT
Organism: Poa pratensis; assembly: GCA_947311845.1. Classification (NCBI taxonomy): domain Eukaryota; kingdom Viridiplantae; phylum Streptophyta; class Magnoliopsida; order Poales; family Poaceae; genus Poa; species Poa pratensis. The sequence continues at coordinate 10,420,284 of CAMZMU010000072.1, forward strand.
TCATAGGTCTCCCCAAGAAGGGGATTAAAGGGCTTACAGCTTCTTCCATCCGTGGAGGCATAACCAGACACAGCAAATGCTGCTACACTAAGAATCCTCATGAGACTATCCCCCTGAGATGTAAGATGCATAAATGTGATTTATCTTATGATAGGAATATGGATATGAACATGTTTGATCTCAACTTGGTGGTTGCCACTACTTCCAAATAAAAATGCACATGAGAGGCACAACATGATAATGACTAGCAATGTTACAGCTTACGATTCAGGACAAACTGGAGTGAATTTATAGCAAAATGGAACATACTCGATAAAGGTGTAATATGTAGGACAAAGGTAGGAAATGGACTCTGATTCAATTGTAAGCTGGATATTCAGACAATTAATCCCATATAAACTATTCTTTCATTACATCAGGCCCATTATTTAAACTAAGTATTCCGTAGTAGTTAAGTACATTGCTATCCGATATGGAAAAAGTAAGAACAAATATATCCTACACCTACAAGCCAGTAGGAGACATGGGTAATGGACACCATGCAAAACTAAAGAAAGACAATCTCTGTGAAGTTGAATTCTAGTAGTACAGGAAAAAAATCCTGTGACCATGCTGGATAGTGAAAGCCGAGAGGAAGAAAAAATACCCTTTTGCCCCATTCATATGCACGATCAATAAGGTAGGAATACTCAAGATCCTCAAAACATTTTTGTAATGATGAAAGAGGCTCATTGAAGTAAACAGGCAGACAGACTTTGGTGAGATCCTTTCCTATGTTGTCCTTGATCATTGACCACAGGCTCACACCTTTCTCTTTCTCAACTGGATCTGGCAGCTTCTTACGCCTTCTTACGTATGGATAACTAATTCCAACGGACTTCATGGAAGGATCAATTCCATCCATTGGATAATCATCCTCGTCATCTGAACCAGCTTCGGATCTTTGGAAATCAGATCCACTGCTTTTAAAAGAGCTTGACGAAAGAAAATCTGTTGTATCAAAATAAATATTCTCATCATCGTCGGTCTCTTCTTCAGCAGGATCTTGTGGTTCATTATAATCATCAGATTCGCTAGCACTTCCTTCTGAAAAAAAGTGATGATTATTTAACTTTTATCCACAAAAGTACATCAAATATTGAATCAACATTCCGGATATATAATCCAAACAGAGTTTGGAAAAAAAATACACTGAGAGCTGCATAAAAGAGAAAACAAACATGCACATTCAAGACCTCAGAATATTGGTATCTAAGAACAGCAATGAAGAAATAATGAAGGAAAAGGGTGAGGCTATGAGAGGGGAAAATCTAGATTATTCCAAGACTGGTTCTAAGGGAACTACAAGATACGCTGTTCTACCAATAGAAAGTTATCAGAGAGTTTTCGTATGGTCCATGACTTGGAAGGACCAACTGAATTTTTACAGCACAAAAAAGAACAATCCATGAATTAGCAGATTGCTTCCTTAAAATAATGGAAGATTTGTATACAAAGAATTGCAGCTTTTAAATATTTATAGGAGGGTGATTCCCTTAAATCAACAATTCTATTTCGATATGATCAGTGATGACCAGAATAGTGCATTTAAAACTTCTCTGAAAGGACACCCAAGAAAAAGGTTGCATGTATGAATAACTTAATATATCCATTCTGGACTTGAATGTCATGTCCATCCAGTATATTGCAACTGCTCATGCATGAATATAGTCTGGTTACATTTCAACCGACCAAACAGTAATGCTCCCTACAACCCCACACTACCACAATGTTGTTTGGAGTTCCAGGCTCACAGCTATGTATTAGATGGTATATGCAACTTTGGAGTGGCGTTTACCCAGTCAGTTACAGACACTTGCTGTCGTACCAAGTTTTCCTTTGCAAAAGCATGGACGAATCATAATGGTTTTACTCACAAATTAGCAGCCACAAAGGTAAGAGTGCACGCAGAAATAGCATGTGTAGCAGTACGAATTACATTAGTAGTCAATTTTCCATACCACTAAACTTCTCATTCCTTGGTCTAGAAGCAGATCCATACTCTTTTGACTGTCTTTGGCTCTCGTCGACGAGGGTATTCTCCAAATCGACCTTTTCTGTCTACAGCGAGGCACCAGAACAAGACACTTCATCAGATGAGGACATCAATTACAAAAATTCTGAGTAGATCTAAAAACTACTTAGGAAACATCAGAGTACATAATCTTACGGAAGCTCGAAGAACGGTAAGAAAAACGAAATGGCAAAAAGGGTATATATGATGAAGACAAGAAAGTATACAGATAATCAGGGTCAGCTATACTATTGTTTAGATTGTCTGACGTGCATACCCAGAATTTTTTAACAAACCTTACTAACTCATGTCCATTGTGGAGGGGTATCACATGTTCATTGTTATGTAACATACTATTTTCACATAGATTTGGCATCTAATTTGGGAAGACGCCAAGTAGTCACATAACACAATTTGTTTTGTCAGTGAGGAAACACTCTGCATGCAGAAATGCCCGTACAAGCAGCAGAGTACATCCACGGGGCCAAGAAATCAAGGATATGGTGAGTGCTATAGTATTCTTGAGTAAAATTGCACCTTCTTTTTTACTTAGTAAAATTGCACTTGTATCACCTATAAGTTGTAATGTGTTTGACACATGACAAACATGCAGAAGTGTGCTAACATAGCCAAAGTTTTTCAGATCCACATGTCTCAGTAGCATTTGTCAAAAAGGGGTAGTTCAATTAAAAAACAGAGATATTAAGTAGCCAACATGATTGAATACAACTAAAACCACAAAATCAAGCACAAGTTGAAACCGACTTTGCACCTTGAGTAATACAGGAGTAGAAAATATGTCCATTCCCAATTTCACAAATCAGGGCTCATATCTTGGTTGTGCAACTTGCACAATCGAGTGAACCAAGTGGGAGAGGAAATACCCACGCCCCATGAGGTTGAGGAATCCTCTGAACTATGCAATATCCTCCCATGTGCGCATGCATATGGTATGTGAGTGCATCAAGACGTTGTAACCTCAAAGCAAGATATGAGGATGATAATGATGTTTGATACCATCTCTACAATCAAACTGAATACCAACAAGGCAGATGAATTATGTAGTCAAACAAACAAAACCACTCTTTAAGAATTTTCCTTTTTTTAAACAGCGGCAGATATCAGGTGGAAACCCAAATTGAGCGCCAAATCATGTGCTGAGGTTGTCAAAATTCTCAAGTTAGCCAGATTTGAAATACATACAAGACAAATTATGCATGAATAGTGACGTGTCTTTTTCATGCAGAATATGCATTTTCCCTATTTCAAATATCTTGAAATTTTACATGAACACTGATTTGTCTTTTCAACCAGGAATTGCATTTTCCCTAACTTTCAAATGTAACTTGAGTTTTATCTTGAAATTTTACATGGTTGTAGAATGCACCTTCTCCGGTATACAGGTTACTATTAATGAAAACACTCTCCACCTAGTTTCCACTTTCCACGAAGTCAATGATCAATTTAGGTTTCCACCTGATAAATAACCATTAAACAGACCGCAAGTTTCAGTTTGGATAGCACATTAAATTACTTGGACACCAAGTACGTCTGACAAAGTAAATAAAACAACAGTGCCAGAAAGTTAAGAAATGAAGTACAGCACGGTGAATTCGAATTTCCAATGTACACTCATGTCAATCGGTGCAAGCAGAAAATGCCAAAAACATCTGTACGTCAATGTTCATCAGTAGATATGTACTTGTTTCTTCAATTAATCCAACCATGTACAAAATGGCGCATCATGCAACAATCAAATCCTCGTTTAAGCTAAGTACGAGTAATGCGAATACCTCTAGATGGCGGAGGGTATCCAGGAGTAGCGCCTGTTTCTGCTTGAGGAGCACAAGCTGCTTATGCAGCGCCTCGAACTCAGCCCGCACGATCCTCTCGCTGTCAGCAATGGCGGCCTCGCTGACCCCTTCCTGCTGCAGCCGCTGCCTTAGGCGCTCGGTGGAGACCGCCACGGCCGCCGCGGTGTCCCCTGGCCCCACCATCTCGCTCGTGGACATCCTTGGGAACATCTCTTTGGTGGCACGCAGCGCCTCCAGCCATACGGCCCTGTCCTCCCGCGTCTCCGCCCGCAGGTGCAGCCTCTTGGTCCCCGAGAAGATCGAGAACCTCCTGTCGTCCGATCTGCTCTCTCTAACGGTCGAGACCTGCAAGGCAATCGATTTCAACCGTCAGAAACAGACGAAATGGATCTGCGGATCACGGGAGCGAATCGAAGGTGTCGATCGAACGGGTGACCTTGAGGTGGATTTCGCCGAGGGGCTTGCGGGGCGAGTGGTGGCCGTTGGAGTGGGAGGCGGACGACGAGGTCGAGGGGCGGGACAGGCGGCGGAGGGAGTCCTCGCCGATGACCTTGGCGCCGCGGTCGGTGTCGCAGGAGAGGAGGATGCGGTCGGGCCCGTGGATCTTATAGTAGGAGAGCACGCCGTCGCTGAGCGCGAACCACCGCGGCCTCCACCCGCGGCCGTAGTTGACCCACTTGTAGAGGACCCCGGAGACGCCGCCGACGACGATCTCGTTCAGCTTGACCCCCTCCGGCGGCGAGGAGGACCGCCGCCGCCGCCGCTGACGCCCGACACGCGCACCCGCCGCTCGCCGCCGGTGGAGCTGCTGCTGCGCGGCGGCGGCGGCGGCGGCGGCGGTGGCATGATGGCGGGGAGACCCGCCACCGCGGAGGGCGCGGCCGCCGCCGCGGCGGAGGAGGAAGAGGCAGAGACGGCGGGGGAGACGGACACGGGGGGCACGCAGCAGAATGGGTTCATGTGGCGGTCCGGATCGAGCGCGGCAGAGGCGCCGCGCTGGCCGGCGAGGAGGCGGCCCTGCCGGGGAAGCGGATATGTTAGGTTTAATTTCGGAGTTTTGTTTTATTCCTGCGCTGGCGCTGGGAACGGGCGCATTTTATGTGGGGTAGGTGGGTGAGGGGGTTTAAATGCCTCCCGGGAAGAGTGGGGTAAACGGCTGGCTGCTCCGGCGGTTGGGTACCGTACTTGCCTGCTTCTTTTTTGCTTGGCACGACTCGCCGGGGACGACGGGCGACGACGGAGCCGTGAGCCCACGACCGACTTGAGATCACGAGGGAGGAAGAACGGATATACGTGGCAGATGCCCACCATGGCATCTTTTACTTTACCTTTTGGCTTGAGTTTGTCGATTTGGTCTCTGTTGGTTTCTCCGAACTACAGTACTTACTTGCATTGGCAAACTATTTTCCCTTTGCGATATATAGTTTTCGTTTATGATGTCTTTTTAGTTGGGTAATTTTCTTTTGTACTAGATGAGATGCATTTAGTATCCTTTGACTTTGGGTGCAGAAGTCTCAAAACAATGTCTAGGAATGGCATACACCAATGTCAACCGATTCAGCAAACCGTTAAGAGATAATAACCTACTCCCTCATTCTAAAAATATTACTGTATATAATATCAACTGGTTTTGTTTTTTAGTTTAATTTTGAGTTTGACTTGTTTTATTTTATTTGGTGTTGTAGATCTTGAAATTTGTCATATACGCCTCGGCATGTGGTGGGGCCCACACTTTACTCGAGAATCTAATTACGCCGCTATTCGACTGAGGACTCCATCTTGGAGATTTGTAAAAACCCGTACATGTACATGCATATACCTTCAGGAAAAAAACTCGTGACGAGATGTGTGATACAAGACAAAACACGAAACGGAGAAGAAATAGTCCAGCGTGGGAGCAAGTTGGACACGTAAACGATGTTGGAATCACCTCCGATCGCATCTCCTTTGCATCCATCAACTCTTTCCTTGTATCCGTAATGAATAGAGAACAATCCACCCCTTAACTATGGGTTTGTGATAATAGCTTGATCAAATCTTTATATGTGCTAGCATTGTTTTATAACCATATGAGTTGTCTTACTTGATTATGGTCATTGGTATGTATTATTGCTGATGATTTGCTTACAAGATGGTTTATTCGGTTGCAATCTTTTATCATGTTTGTCTTTGTTATATTTATATATGCATATTATTTATGTCCCGGACATTGCACTTAATCAATCTAGAGATAGAACAGTAGAGGGCAATGTGTGCATTAATTGGAATGGATCTTATGGTGTGATTAGTTTATTGGTAATAAGAGTTAAATCACTTATACATGTTAGCAATTGTCGAAGGATGGTTTTTACGATCTCACACCGAAAGATAATTTATTTGTTCGGTCTGGGCTCAAGTCAACAAGTAAGGATCAAGATGATAATGATGAAGTTTCCTCAGATTTTGTTCATGATGCGATAACAATATCGTACAAGACTATAAAAGATGGATCTCGTCGGATTATAGATGCACCTGACAAGAGTATATGATTCAACATTTTATGGCTATGAAGACTACCCAAGGCAAGGGCTTCGGTGTATATGTGTTCCTCTCGGTTATGTATGCCTTTGAACATATTCTTTTGGTAAGATGATCTTCACGTATATATACGCGTCGGTGTTAGGAGTATCGATGTTGCACACTAGGTCTTGATGTCTTCCTGTTAAGTTGATCACGTAACCTTTTTCTCAATGTACATCTGGTTGAGACATCCTTCATGGAAGTCTTCATGTATTACGGCAGGTTAGATCGGCAGAGTTTTTGGATGAGGGTCTTCTTGGTAGTGGATATCGTGGACGTCGTGGGCTGAAACAGGTGCATGGTTACATCGTAGGATTGTGATTCAAACCCACTTATGTCCTACAAGCTCCCGATCGGTACCTTTTAATAAAGCGGCTGACGTTCTTGATGTGTTGACATAATTGCCTTGCTCCTGGATGAAATTGTCCGATAGCTTTGATGACTTCTTCGACCTAGATGATTGGTCTGAGACTCTAAGTGCTTACAAAATAGATGGCTGACCTTGGTGACTTGCCCGACCTAGATTAGGGTCTGAGAGTATTTTTTTTTGCGAAACACAGCACAACGCAGGCGATCATATACACACGCATACACTCACCCCTATGAACGCACACACGCACACCCTACCCTATGAGCACCTCCGAGAGATTGAGCCGGCGGATCAGGCTTGAGATTGACGAAGTCACCACGGGCGCCTCGTTGTCGACGGGAACATCGCCTCCCACTGAAGAATATTCCGCCTAAATGAGAAACACCAGCGTCAAACATAGGGTTTGAACTCTAGTGGGCTGGGGTACAACCATCTTGCCATAGGCAAGTTCTAGATGATTGGTTTCGTTGCTCCCCAAACGTGGAGGATAGGCTTTGATTATGTACTCTACCCAACTTCGCATGTCTGATGATTTCTGTTTGGGTGTACCCGAATGCTGGCTTGCGGCGAGGTTCTTAATTGATGAGGGCATTTGATGGCCCTTGACGTAGTTACATGCGTCAAAAGAATATGGGTTAGGTTGAGACTCCAAGTGCAGAGTGTATAGTATAGGAAAGACGGTTTTCCCCACGAGGGGTGACTCGAGGGTTTAATATCGAACTCTCGGGGAATCAGTAGTGAAAGATTTATCTTCTTATCCTTCTCTTGAAAACCTACAAACAAAGTAAATTGTTTTGTGCCCTCAACCTCACCAAGTGGTTGTCAAGCACAAGGTGTGAGAATGATATGAAAAAGATAATGAATGCAAAACAGTAAATAAATATGCAATGATGGTGGAAACAATGATGGATGATATTTTTGGGTTTTGTATTGTGAATGCAAGATGTAAAAGTGTTTTTGTATTTTCGGATTTTTAAATGGCAGAAAATGTAAAGTGGATAAAAGTTGTTGGAAAGGTGTTTCTTATGATTAAAAATGGACCGGGGTTCATGGTTTCACAAATGCACTCTCTCTTTAATAAAGTGGTAGACAATGGAACACTAGAATTGACATATGAGATTGCAACAAAAGGTTTCATGACAAGTTACTAATTATATGGGCATCACGTCCTAACATAGAGATCTTTTGTTTATTAATCTCTCTTATACTCCACCAAGATGCGAACTAAATCATAACACCTTAGTAATTAAGATAAATCAGAGCATAGCATTAAGTTTCATGACATGAAGTTAAAATAAGAACATGCTAGATCTAGTCATGGAGTAGTGGCAATGGTCACACCCACATCTCCGGTAGCAAGGTATTTTTCTTTATCCCTAGTGAGGCAACAAAGTAAGGTAAAACCCAAGTGGATCGCGGAACTTTCTCTCACGTTCACCGCACTAGCCACCCCCCGTTACTCCAACTAATGCACACGTTCCCCCTCACACGCTCTCATACACATGCTTGATCAAAACAAGTAAACAAGAACGGGGTACATAATATGCATCTACTTTCATAACTGAAACAAAACTATTGCAATCTCAAACATATATTAACTCATAAAAAGATCCACCACAAAGGTATTACATAGATGACCGTAATCATGTTCAGCAGCTCATACGGTACTAATTAGTGAAGCTCAAGAGATGAGAGATACATAAGTTACTTCCACAAACCCATAGTCCAGGGGTGGACTACTCCCTCTTCATCATGGAGACGGTGGAGAAGTCGTTGGAGAAGATGGAGACCACCCCGGCAGCGCCCCGCCGGAGTTTTCCCCCTCCAATATGCAACTCCAGGTCTCTGTTTCGTGGTTTCTGTGTTTCTGCAACGCTCCTTTCCGAAGGGCGCGGGGACTATTTTTATAGTCGTTTTTAGGTCAAGACGAAGGTTCTGGAGAAAAGATCGACGGCAACGGAGCCTCGAGGCCCCAGATGGTGGGTCCCACGCGGCCAAGGAATCTGGCCGCGTGGGTCACCCTCTTCTGGCCCTCGGGCCTCCGTTTGTTCGCTTCCTTCGCTCCCACGCTTTTTCCTTCCAAAAACTGATGCTCGTAAATTTCCAGGTCATTTGGACGTCGTTTGGGTCCCTGAAACATCAAAATATAGAAAATAGGGTTTTCTGCCTGTGCAGGGTTAATTCCAGAAAAATGGGAAACAATGAAATATTCCCAAAATCAATATAAATCAATGATATAACCCTTATATGATGCAAATATGATTGAAATATAAGTAATATAATGCAAAGTTCATGTATGCATTTTACATGCATCAACATCCCCAAGCTTAACCTATACTCGTCCTCGAGTATGAAGGTGATAAAACTAACATGGACTTTGCTTTTAATATTATCAGTGGATATCAAAGATGATTACTATTGCTACATAGAGTCAAATGATTCATTCTTCAAAGGAGTAGCAATATACAAGATAGATTATGAAGTGATATCAAATATTCAATGTAAGGATGTTCAATGATAATTCACAAAGTGTAACATAGAAGAAAGTACTATGGACCAAATGTATGCATAATGAAAAGTAAAAACATCCTATAATGGTCATAGAGTATTCTTGTAAATCTGAATATAAAAGGTGGACACTTTGGAAAGATATATAAATGAGTAGAGGTAAAACATGAATAAGTTTCATCTAACTTCCAAATAATTCTACTTAAGTTAATGTTTGCAATGTGGTATTCATTGGTGTCAAGCTCTCATTACCCCTATCATAGCATCTTGAATGGTTAAAGTTTAAAGTGAAAGCAAATATGAGTAGTGTGCTTGACAAAGTATGGGTTGAATGCCTCATGCCCCGTGAATACGAGTACCTACACCAACTGGCTACTCAACTCGGGTCACAAAGCAAATTCAAGTTTTAAAGTCATTGCAAGTAATAAAAGCGTCATCAAGAGCGTCAACTGGGGTACCTCTTGTCTCAGGAGATGGAACAAGCCCATGTCAAAATGACAAGACAAACAAACAAAATGAATAGTCTCAACACACCTTTTATTTACTATTGGTATAGCTTTTTATTGTGAGGTGCATCACTGAAGGTTCACCATAGCATGTAAGTAAATTTCCACCATGAATGATGCATGGCTTAGATTAGCGGACCAGGCGTCTCTCTAGCCGTTTATACTTACTCCTCATACTTACCAAGTTTTCACACTTATTTCGCTCAATGTTAGGCATCCATGGACAAAAGTACATGATATCAACTAAATATATAATTAAGAGCACGTTGAAAGCTTGTCATGTGACAGCACATATGAGCTAACTCCCAACCAAGACTCTTGTCAAGCCCACAACTTCATAATTTTAATCACAATGGTTCATGTTCATTAAGTGCAATAAAAGTAAAGTGTGCATCAAGTTCGTGAGAGCTTTTTAACCAACTTTTCTCATGACAATCAATAACATAAGCATTTTAATTCAGAGGTATAAATAATACAAAATAACATGATAAACATACTCGGAATAGCATAAATCTAATAGGTAGATATGATGGACTCACTGGAAAAACAACTTTGGTTGAAGGTGTTGGAAAACAAGTTTTTGCTTGTTGGAATTTTTGTGCTAGCAAGAGGGAGAAAGTTGACCGTCTAAATGCATGCATAAGTGTCCATAGAACTAACCAATCCATGTTAAACAAAGTAAAGTAACATTCAACATCAAAACATGAATAAAAGATAGCTCTTGATAAAACACTTGCAAATTAATATTCATTAAAAGCATATGAATCATGCGACTACATGTATCTTTTTTTGAATCAACTCAAACATCCCTTTCCCAATCTTTTTAATAGCAACGGACTTGAGGAACGTCACGCAGCATGCCCGTTCTGCAATGGACTTGATGGCTCTTCCTTCATCGCGGCCATGGCCAGCCCAGGACTGGCTGACTCATCTTTTTTGATCATTTTGTAGCTACGAAACACGTAGCGGGCGCCGGTATTAGTGAAAAATGAGCCGCACATAGGCGGCCACGCCGGTGGGGGTACCGCACCACTTGGATCAGTCGATAACTGCTCCATTGTCGGCCACGTCGTCTGCCGCGGCCTCCTCAGCCGTCTTGGCCTCGCGATGCCGTTTGCGGCACGCCGCCCGCGCAGCGGTCTCGATTGCTCTGCGCGAGTTCGCAAACTCGGCCTCCACCGTCGCGTCGGCGCAGGCGCGTGATGACCCACAAGTATAAGGGGTGTATCGTTATACTTTCGATAAATAAGAGTGTTGAACCCAACGAGGAGCAGAAGGTGCTGACAAGGAGTTTCGGTAAAGGTTTCACTGTAAACACAAGCAGACAAGTTTTTAGGGGTTTTTGATAGAGCAGATAAATAAAATATGAGTAAATAAAAGACAGTAATAATAATTGCAACAAGTGACCCAATCCTTTTTAGAGCAAAGGACAAGCCGGTTGGTTTACTTATGATGGCAAAATGTTCTTGAGGACACACGGAATTTAGTCAAGTGCTTTCGCTTCATATAGTTGATTAATCTTTATTGTTTTGATAAGTGTTGTGTGGGTGAACCTATGCTAATGCACCGCCCTTATTTGGACTAATACATACTTGGATTATACCTCTTGTAAGCATCCGCGGTTACAAGAAAGTAATTAAGATAAATCTAACCACAACCTTAAACTCTGAGATCCTACGCTCCCTCGTGCACCGGTATACTAACGGGGTTTAGGTTTCTGTTACTCCGGCAACCCCACAATTAGCAACCAAATACACAATGCATTCCCCTAGGCCCATAAAGGTGAAGTGTCATGTAGTCGACGTTCACATGACACCACTAGAAGAATAGCACCACAACTTAAATATTAAACCATTAAATATTACTCAACATAATTCACTACTAACGACAAGACTTTCCCATGTCCTCAAGAACTAAATAAACTACTCACAAGACATCATATGGATCATGATCAGAGGTGATTTAATGATGAATAACAATCTGAACATATACTTCAATTCACCGATAAAACTCAATAGCATCAACCACAAGGAGTAATTAACACCAGGAGAGTTCCCCCTATGAACTAGACGAAGTATAGCCCTAGATGTTACAGCGGAATGAGATGGGGCAGCGGTGATGATGGTGATGGCAGTGGAGATGATGATGATGATCCCGATGAAGTCTAGCTTGATGCGATGAGGATGGCGATGATCTCCCCCCTCCTCCGGGAGGGAATTTCCCCGGCAGATTTCTCCCTGCCGGAGAGCTTTTTCTCTCTCTGTTGTTTCCGTCCCGTGGAGGCGGCGGAATATTTCCTCTGGCTCCCCCCTCCAATATTAGGGTTGAGGGGATGAAGTACGCGAAGGGGGAGCGCATGAGGTGGGCCAGGGGCACCACACCATGCCTCGGCGCGGCCATGGTGGGGCCCGCGCCCAGGGGTGGTGTGGGCCCCTCCTGGCCCATCTCAGCCTTCCCTTTTGGCTGCCTGCATCTTCTTATAAAATAGGAACTTCTGTATTCTTGATAAGATTTTTAGAGCTCCAGAAATATAGTGTCTTGACGGTGCTTTTTCCAGCTGAAATCTGACTCTGGCAGTTAATTATCCAATAATCATCAAACATGCAAAATAAGACAAAATAACATAAGTAACACCTCTTAATATGAAATATATCAATGAATAACAGTAAATTATGATATAAAATGGTGATGCAAAATGGACGTATCAACCCCCCCCCCCCCCCAGCTTAGACCTTGCTTGTCCCCAAGCGAAAGCTGAGCTCAGTAAACTAGGCCACAAGTTTATGGAGTGAAGCGTCGATAATAAAGAATACGGACAAGAAGCATCAGTGTTTTCTTAACAACACAAATCATTTTAGACAGCAACTACTCTTCATATAACTTAACTTGAAAATGAGTAATGAAACAACCACAATAAAAGTGCACAAAGGAAATTATAAATTAGGGATGGCACACTTCATTCTTAGTCATAGAACAATAAGCAATTCAAACTTATCTTTCGAAAGGAGTCTTTATATTAGAGCTTATATTACAGAACTTACATACTCAATTATCACACCCTCCTTACGGTAATTGATAACTTGCAAAGTTATATTCTTAGAGGCAAAGGTCTTTGTGCTAAGACAAGGAAGGATAAAAACATGATCGAAAATATTAATGATATATAAGGTTGAATCACAACAACTCAAATGCTTGCTCAAGGAGGAAGGAAATAGGTGTACTGACTCAACATGAAAGTAAAAGAAAGGCCCTTCGCAAAGGGAAGCAGTGATTAAATCATGTGCTAGAGCTTTTTAGTTTTTGAAATCATATAGAGAGTAAAAATTAAGTTTTGAGAGGTGTTTGTTAATTATCAACGAATGGCAGCGGATGAAAACAATATTCTCCCTATCAAACAGACTTTTAAGAGCGGCTCCCATGAAGGACGTTATTTCTACCAGCAAGGCAGATCATCCCTCTTTTTCTTTTGTTTACACATGCAGATATTTCAATGTTTGTCATTGCTTGCTGATAAATCAGGGCAAAAATGTGAAGAGAATTAAGCGGTTAAATTTGTAATTAATTGGGACTGGGCATCCCGTTGCCAGCTCTTTTTGCAAAATTATTGGATAAGTGGATTGCTTGCTGATAAATCAGGGCATCCCGTTGCCAGCTCTTTTTGCAAAAATGTGAAGAGAATTAAGCGGTTAAATTTGTAATTTTTGCAAAGTTCAACAAAGTTATTAAGGTGAACAGCAGCATCATCAGTACTAACACCAGAAAATTGCTCTTTCATAACAAGATTTAAAAGTGCAGGTTTAATTTCATAAAACTCTGCTGAAGCAGCAGGTGGAGCAATAGGTGTGCATATGAAATCATTGTTGTTCGTGCTAGTGAAATCACACAACTTAGTATTCTTAGGAGTACTAATTTTAGCAGAATTAAAAACAAGACAGAAAATAACTTGAAAATAAACTAGATGCAAGTAACTATTTTTTATGTTTTTGATAATTAAGAGCAAACAAGATAAAATAAAATAAACTAAGCAAGACAAAAACAAAGTAAAGAGATTGGAAGCGTGAAACTCCCCTTGCAGAAATGCTTCTACTCCCCGGCAACGGCGCCAGAAAATAGTCTTGATTCGCTAGATTTGCACGTTCGTTGGGAGACCCCAAGAGGAAGGTATGATGCAGTCCAGCAGCAAGTTTTCCCTCGGTATGAAACCAAGGTTTATCGAACCAGTAGGAGCAGTAGCGCTTCTGAAGGTTGTTGGTCGCGCCGTTTCTCGATCACCAACGTGGAACCTGCACACAACACAATCAAAATACTTTGTCCCAACGAAACAGTGAGGTTGTCAATCTCCCGGGCTTGCTGAAAACAAAGGATTAAATTTATGGTGTGGAAAATGATGTTTACTTGCAGAGAATGAAAAAGGAACAGTTTACAGTTTGTGGTTGTTTAATCAGTGTAAAAGAATGGACCTGGGTTCACAGTTCACTAGTGGTGTCTCTCCATAAAAGATAACTAACATGCTGGGTGAACAAATTACAGCTGGGCAATTGACAAATAGTGAGCGCATGACAATGCATATACATGGCATGATGACTACTATGATATTTAATTGGGCATTACGACAAGATACATAGACCGTTATCCAACAGCGTCTATGACTAATAATCCACCGCCAGGTTGTCATCCGAGTCCCCCGTTGGTATTAAGTTGCAAGCAACGGATAATTGCATTAAGTAAAGTGCGTAATGTAAACAAACACATATGCCCGTGGACATAGCATCGTTAGGTTCCCCCTAGTGGCAACAACACATCCACAATCTTAGAAGTTGCTGTCACTCTCCCAGATTACTGGAGGCATGAACCCACTATCTAGCATAAATACTCTCTCTTGGAGTTACAAGCATCTACTTGGCCAAAGCATCTACTAGTAACGGAAAGCATGCAAGATCATAAATAACATATAAGATAGATTGATGATCAATTTGACATAGTATTCAATATTCATCGGATCCCAGCAAACACAACATGTAGCATTACAATAATATGATCTTGATCATATAGGGCAGCTCACAAGATCTAACATGATGGCACAAAGTGGAGAGACAACCATCTAGCTACTGCTATGGACCCGTAGTCCAAGGATGAACTACTCACGCATCACTCCGGAGGCAGGCATGGCGATGTAGAAGCCTCCGGTGACGATTCCCCTCTCCGGCAGGGTGCCGGGAAGAGGTTCTGGACCCTCCCGAGCTAGGGTTGATGACGGCGGCGTCTCTGGAACTTTTCGTGGATATTGGCTCAGGCACTTAGGGTTTTTGCATCGGGGGGAATAAGTAGGCGAAAGGGCGGCGACTGACGACCCCCGAGGGGTCCACACCACCCCAGGGCGCGCCAGGGGGGGACCCACGCCCTGGTGGCGTGTGGGGCCCTCCTGGCTCTCCTCTGTTGCTCCTTTGCTCCTTCAGGTGTGTTCTAGTAAAATAGGCATCCCCGTGAAGTTTCGTCCAATTCCGAGAATATTTCCAGACTAGCTTTTGTGGAATACAAAAACAACAGAAAACAGGAACTAGCACTTCGGCATCTTGTTAATAGGTTAGTCACAAAAAATGTATAAAAGTGTTGGCCAATAAAAACCTGATTGTAGAACCTTTTGTGCAGTTCTATCTCCAGCGTGATGTCCTCCATATGCACTACCATGTCATTTGCTCAATATTTCTTTCTGTTCATACTCAGGAACACATCTTCGCATTATGCCATCTACTCCTTCTTTATACAAATGTGGGTCATCCCAAAAATAATGCCTCAAATCGTAGAAGAACTTCCTTCTTTGCTGAGCTGTAAAGGTCGGAGGCAAATACTTGGCAACAATAAAGTTAGCATAGTCAGCATACCAAGGACTTTCCCGTGAGCTTACCTTTATCGCAGCCAATTGTTCATTTGGAAAACTATCATTAATAGGTATAGGATCATCTGAAATATTTTCTAATCTAGACAAGTTATCAGCAACAGGATTTTCAGCACCCTTCCTATCTATAATATGTAAATCAAACTCTTGCAGTAAAAGTACCCATCTTATGAGCCTAGTCTTAGCATCTTTCTTTTCCATAAGGTATCTAATAGCAGCATGATCAGTGTGAATGGTAACTTTTGAATCAACAATATAAGGTCTAAATTTATCACAAGCAAAAACAACTGCTAAAAATTCCTTTTCAGTAGTAGCATAATTCTTTTGAGCGGTATCAAGTGTCTTACTAGCATAATGAATAACATTTAACTTCTTGTCTACCCGCTGGCCGAGAACAACTCCTACAGCAAAATCACTAGCATCAGACATTATTTCAAAAGGTAAAGTCCAATCAGGTGGTTGAACAACATGAGCTGTGATTAAAGCCTTTTTTAGAATTTCAAAAGCTTCCTTGCAATCATCATCAAAAACAAAAGGTACATCTTTTTGAAGAAGATTAGTGAGGGGTTTTGAAATTTTAGAGAAATCTTTAATAAACCTCCTATAGAAACCAGCATGACCAAGAATACTACGGATACCTTTCACATCCCTAGGACAGGGCATTTTCTCTATTGCTTCAACTTTAGCTCTGTCCACTTCAATACCTCTTTCAGAATTTTTTTGTCCAAGAACAATTCCTTCATTAACCATGAAATGGCATTTCTCACAATTAAGGACAAGATTAGTCTCCTCACATCTCTGCAAAACTTTATCAAGATTGTGCAAGCAATTATCAAAGGAAGTTCCATAGACGGAAAAATCGTCCATGAATACTTCCATAATTTCTTCACAAAAACCATGAAAAATAGCAGACATGCATCTTTGAAACGTAGCAGGGGCATTACACAAACCAAAAGGCATACGTCTATAAGCATAGGTTCCATAAGGACAAGTAAAAGTAGTTTTCTCTTGATCTTGTACTTTAACAGCGATTTGTGAAAATCCAGAATAACATCAAGGAAGCAAAAATGAGTTTTCTTAGACAACCTCTCTAACATTTGATCAATAAAAGGTAAAGGATAGTGATCTTTCTTAGTTACTTTATTGACCTTTCTAAAATCAATGCACATCCTATACCCAACTACCACTCTTTGAGGAATGAGTTCATCATTTTCATTTGGCACAACAGTAACTCCTCCTTTCTTTGGGACACAGTGCACAGGACTTATCCATCTACTATCAGCAATAGGATAAATTATACCAGCATCAAGAAGTTTCAATACCTCATTTCTTACCACTTCCTTCATCTTAGGGATCAAACGACGCTGATGCTCAACAACTGGTTTTGCATCAGGTTCAATGTTGATGGCGTGTTGACATATAGTAGGAGAAATCCCCTTTAAGTCATCCAAGGTGTATCCCATAGCTCCTCGATGTTTCTTTAATACTTCTAATAGCCTTGCTTCTTCATTACCTGAAAGTTTAGAACTAATAATAACAGGATATATTTTCTTTTCATCAAGGTGAACATATTTAAGATTATCAGGCAAAGGTTTTAAATCGAAAACAGGATCTTCCTTAGGAGGTGCTGAGGTACCCAAGTCTTCCACAGGCAAATTATGCTTAAGTATTGGTGGTTGATGAAGAAAGATATTGTCAATCTCATTCCTTTATTCCATAAATACCTCACTTTTGTGTTCCTCCATGTATTGCTGCAAGGCATTGTTAGGAGCAACAGCAATAGAAGCAAGTTGTTCAACTTCAAAATTCTCATTAGGTAATTCGGTTTCATAAAGATTTTTACCAAACTTAGAAAAATTGAATTCATAAGCTTCTCCATCAAATTTAGTATAAATTTTCTCTTTCTTACAGTCTATAATTGCACCACATGTATTTAAGAAAGGTCTACCAAAAATAATGGGACAAGTTTACTAGCAATAGAACCAAGTACTAGAAAATCAGCAGGGTATTTAGTCTTACCACATAAAACTTCAACGTCTCTCACAATACCAATTGGAGAGATAGTTTCCCTATTCGCAAGCTAAATAACCACATCAATCTCCTCAAGTTCGCAATGACCAATTTCATGCATGATTTCTTTATAAAGTTCAAAAGGAATAGCACTGAACACATGCACCAATATCACACAAACCATAATAGCAATGTTCTCCTATTTTGACCGAAAGCACAGGAACACTTGCTTTCCTAGCTCTACTGGGATGTGAAACAATATTAGAGCCATCTTCACAAAAGACAATATGTCCTCCTTCTACATTTTCGGTTACCAAATCCTTTACTATTGCTATTGCAGTTCAACCGCTATTTGTTCAGTAGGTTCTAAAGCTTTCTTTGCACTTTTATTAACCACACTAGCTATTATAGAATGTTCCTTAACTTTAACAGGAAAAGACGGTATCTCAATATAAGGTTCTGGCAAGATACGATCAACAGTATGAACTTTAATGTTTTTAATATTGGAAGAATTAATATCATCTTTATAAGGCGTGTGGTACTTATTGCAACTTTCTTTAGAAACATCAAGATAAGAGGCAAAAGCCTTGTAACAGTTTGCAAATGCTTGAGAATCAAGACCATACATATCATAAAGATTACGAAAATTATCAGTATTCATAAAAGCTTTAATGCATTCATAATCATACTTTATACCCGATTCTCTACCTTTGTCGTTCTCCCATCCTTCAGTATTTTCCTCAATCCGATCAAGAAGGTCCCATTTAACTTTTTCTTTGTTACGTGTAAATGATCCAGCACAAGCGGTGTCCAATAGAGTTTTATCCTGAAGAGAAAGCCTTGCATAGAAGTTATCAATAACGATATTACCCGGAAGCTCATGAATGGGGCATTTGAGCATTAATGATTTCAACCTCCCCCACGCTTGGGCAATACTCTCTCCATCATGAGGCAAAAAATTATATATATGATTCCGATCTTGATGAATTTCACTAGGAGGATAAAATTTAGAGTAAAAGAGAGACACAATCTCCTCCCAGCCAATAGAACGCCATTCTTCAGCATCCTATACCATTTCGCAGCTTTACCTGCCAGTGATATAGAGAACAATTTCTTGTTGACTTCTTCCTTTGAAATATCTGCACACTTGAACAACTCGCATAATTCATGTATAAATAATAAATGATCTCCAGGAGGGACAGTTCCATCGCCTACATAGCGGTTAGAAACTCGTTCAACAATTTTTATAAGTATTTCAAATGGAATTACTTGATCAGGTGGTTCCTCGTCTACTACCGTAGCAGTGGTAGTAGCATTCCGAACAGGGATTCAAATGGAGATCTCTCCATGATAAAATAAAGTAGCAAGCAGAAATAAAAACAACACTTACAGTAAAAGTTTCCCTTACCAATTCCACTTACCAATAACGCTTCAGTCCCCGGAAACGGCGCCAGAAAATAGTCTTGATGACCCACAAGTATATGGGTGTATCGTAATACTTTCGATAAATAAGAGTGTCGAACCCAACGAGGAGCAGAAGGTGCTGACAAGGAGTTTCGGTAAAGGTTTCACTGTAAACACTAGCATACAAGTTTTTAGGGGATTTGATATAGCAGATAAATAAAATACGAGTAAATAAAAGACAGTAATAATAATTGTAACAAGTGGACCAATCCTTTTTAGAGCAAAGGACAAGCCGGTTGGTTTACTTATGATGTTAAAATGTTCTTGAGGACACACGGGAATTTAGTCAAGTGCTTTCGCTTCATATAGTTGATTAATCTTTATTGTTTTGATAAGTGTTGTGTGGGTGAACCTATGCTAATGCACCGCCCTTACTTGTACTAATACATACTTGTGATTATACCTCTTGTAAGCATCCGCAGTTACAAGAAAGTAATTAAGATAAATCTAACCACAACTTAAACTCTGAGATCCTACGCTCACTCGTGCACCGGTATACTAACAGGGGTTTAGATTTCTGTCACTCCGGCAACCCCACAATTAGCAA
Source organism: Poa pratensis (assembly GCA_947311845.1). NCBI lineage: Eukaryota > Viridiplantae > Streptophyta > Magnoliopsida > Poales > Poaceae > Poa > Poa pratensis. Next base: position 10,440,011 of record CAMZMU010000072.1, read on the forward strand.
CCAAATACACAATGCATTCCCCTAGGCCCATAAAGGTGAAGTGTCATGTAGTCGACGTTCACATGACACCACTAGAAGAATAGCACCACAACTTAAATATCAAACCATTAAATATTACTCAACATAATTCACTACTAACGACAATACGTTCCCATGTCCTCAAGAACTAAATAAACTACTCACAAGACATCATATGGATCATGATCAGAGGTGATTTAATGATGAATAACAATCTGAACATATACTTCAATTCACCGATAAAACTCAATAGCATCAACCACAAGGAGTAATTAACACCGGGAGAGTTCCCCCTATGAACTAGACGAAGTATAGCTCTAGATGTTACAGCGGAATGAGGTGGGGCAGCGGTGATGATGGTGATGGCAGTGGAGATGATGATGATGATCCCGATGAAGTCCAGCTCGATGACGATGAGGATGGCGATGATCTCCCCCCCCCCTCCGGAGGGAATTTCCCCGGCAGATTTCTCCCTGCCGGAGAGCTTTTTCTCTCTCTGTTGTTTCCGTCCCATGGAGGCGGTGGAATATTTCCTCTGGCTCCCCCCTCCAATATTAGGGTTGAGGGGATGAAATACGCGAAGGGGGAGCGCCTGAGGTGGGCCAGGGGCACCACACCATGCTCGGCGCGGCCATGGTGGGGCCCGCGCCCAGGGGTGGTGTGGGCCCCTCCTGGCCCATCTCGGCCTCCCCTTTTGGCTGTCTCCATCTTCTTATAAAATAGGAACTTCTGTATTCTTGACAAGATTTTTAGAGCTCCAGAAATATAGTGTCTTGACGGTGCTTTTTCCAGTTCAAATCTGACTCCGGCAGTTAATTATCCAATAATCATCAAACATGCAAAATAAGACAAAATAACATAAGTAACACCTATTAATATGAAATATATCAATGAATAACAGTAAATTATGATATAAAATAGTGATGCAAATGGACGTATCAGCGCGCGCTGCGGACATGAACGTGGCCGCCCTCTGCGCGTTCAGCTGCATGTGGGCTGCCTGCACCGCCTCGTCCTCAGTGATGTGGACACAGCCGCCCACGCCGATGGAGGCTCGGCTCGGGCGGCGCAGTGCCCGCCGCGACTCCGGCGGCGTACACGTACCCTTCTTCGTCGTTGTCGATGCAATCGAAGTACGCGGCCTCCGCCGCCCTTCTCTCGTCGGGGTGCTGGATCATGCCGGGCCATGCTGGGTTGGTCGGCATCCGGCGCCCGCGCGCGCTCGGCCTGGTCCAGCAGATGCTGCGGCGCCGGCTGTCCAGCCATTCCGGCGCGTGGATCTGTAGTTGGAGGTGGTGACTGCCGTTGTGGGGGGAGGAGAGCTCTAGGGTTTGTGCTCTAGGGTTCGCCCGGCCGGCTCCTTTTAAAGAGCTCCACCGTCCACAGTTATTGCGGGTAGGTGGCCGCTCTAGCCGTTGGGGTCGATGACACGCGGGGCCAGGGCGAACACGGGGAGGACGCAGGAGCGCTCCGCGAGCGTCCGGAACCGACGCATCGGTAGCCCAAATTTGGGCCAGGAATGCGTCACGGCGGACAAAAAGGACCGCGGTCCGTTTGCGTCGCCCCGTTTGGCCATGTTTTTGCCCCCCATAGACAGGAACGAAAGCGCGCGGACTCGATGCGTCGCCCCATTCGAGTCATCCTCACGTACTCTCGTGAGCGTGCTAGCCCCCATGTGAAGGCAGGCCACGGCAGAGATCTCCGTACTCTTCCACCACTGGGCGGCCGGCGGGCCGGGCGTCAATGTACGCACGTTGTGGGCACCCAAATTGACTCCGGCGAGCTGCACGTGGTAGAATGAGAACGTCTCCGATCTATCCTGGCGGCGTGGCCATGAACTATTACTTCTGTGGATGGATCTGCGTGCACGTAGGATGTGGAGGTTATGCCGAACGGGTATACCTGCCACGGTGGATAAAACCTGGCCCACCAGGAGGCCCATCAGATAAAGCCGGAGGGCTTAATGGAGAAGGCCTCATGGGCTTAGGCGCAAGGATAAGCTCTGGGCTGGCTTAGTGAAGTCCAAGACGAAGGCCTGGCTGCGTTCGCCTTAGGGAGCAAGTTAGGGTTTGTTACCGTGTTAGTCTAGGACTCGTGATCTAGGTCGGTTAAGGCTTTCCTTGTAGGGGAAGGCTTGGCGCCTTTATAAGCCAGCCTTCCAGCAGCCTTAGGGCACGCATACAACCTCATTGTAACCTGTACACATATTGCCTTGAGTGAATTATAGCAGCACGTAGGATCTCGCCGCCGTCGTGAGATCCGAAGCTGGGTAAAATCGTGTGTGCAATCCCGTCACTGGAACCCTCCACGTTCTTCCCCACCTCCTCTACGGTACGTATGAATACTTCTAGTAGTTCCGCGTTACCAATACCTCGACAGTTGGCGCCCACCGTGGGGCCCAAGGCGTCGGGAGTTTTGTTTCAGGCGGGAGCATTGGGCGAGATCGGCAAGACTATGGCGGTTGGTCGCGCCCGCATCATCAACAACTTTGGGTGCATCGAAGACGACGGTCCTACGTCTCAGCAAACGACGCACTGGTGTCAAGCTTCGTCGTCCCCTTCGGCACCATCAACATCTTCATGGGTTTTACGGCTGAGGCGTATGGATTCCCCAGGGGATCCGCCGCCTTTTGGCCCACCCACCACCCCATCGATTATGCAATCGAGCAACAACACAGATCGGATCAGGCCTTTGTCTATCGCGATCTGAGTGACTCTGATACCCAAAGCGATTCTGACTCCAGCTCTTATGAGCTTATGGAGCCCGCCTCTCGCTTTGTCGGTGTCATTGACGCATCTGGCCCTAAGCCGGCCGAATCTGACCCTGAGTCAATATTACCTGCCTTACAGACAGGAGCAGACTCAGAAGCCGGATCTGATGGCACCGCTCCAATGGCGGAAGATTCAGATCTCGATGAGCATAAGGAGGAAGACTTCGCAGCACAGGTTGCCGCGCGAGGCTATGGCTCATCCGATCCAAACGAAGTCTTAATGACTTTCCCGGCACAGATAGCTCTGAGGATGGTGCGGCCGCGGCTAAGCCAGACGAGGCTGAAGTTTCCTCTAGCATCAAACACATTGGTGACAAGGCGGAAAAGCCAGAGGATGTGCTGGACCCTAAAAGGCCTCCCCCGGCTGCGCCTATTGAAGAAGACCTGGAGCGGTCAAAGGAGGAACACATGCGCGCATTGGAGCTTCTCAAAACACCTTTGGGACCAAATCCAACCGCGGTTGAACTTGAGGAAAGACGGAAAGCGCTCCTGGCTGAGACTGAAGTCAACATCAAGTATAAGTTGTCCCTCCTGAACAAGGAAAAAGAGTTAATCCTAGTTGGAAAGGCTCTAGAAGAGGAAGAGTACCAGCGTGAGCGCGATGTTGAGAAATTCCGCAAAATACGAAGTATACGTGACCCTCTTCTGCATCGGGATCTGCAGGGAAACTTCGAGAAGACTTCTGCCCAAAAGCCTTTAAAGCCTTGGCAGAAATACTCTTTCAGAGTTAACCCTGATGGAGTCATATTCTTCTCCACCCCGGCCAAAAACCTAGAGGCGGCCAGGGAAATCATGGGAGACGAAGCAGTTCCAATTGAAGAGCGCCACCATTATTCTAAAATGCTCATCGAAAAGGCGGTAGAGCAGCAGGCTAAGGCGGACTCAAACTCAAAACTGGCGGACGACACGCGTCTTTGCAAGACAGCCGTTGCCGGCGGTGGAGATCCAGAGGAACCAGCTGGTTCCAGTAGCCATGGCAATAAGGGTAAGACCTAGGAAGGACAAAGTTCCTGACAAACACAGGGATGAGTCAAAGACTGGGTCCAATCGCCATAGTGACAAAGGCAAGGACGACCACCGGCAAAGGATAACACACGCCATAAGAAGAATGATCCGCCTCGCCGTGAAAGAGATCAAGACAAGGGGAAGGACGCACGGCGTGGGGTGACCGGCTTAACATGCCACCTCCGCCCGCAGCACGGGCAAGAGACGAAGGAAATAGGGCAACAGAGATCCGCCTCAAAGGCGATCTCGCTCCCGCTCCCCTCATCGCCAAAGCCGTCAGGAGGAGCCAAGGCGTAGCCAATCCAACAAAGGGCCAGCCAGGGAAAACACTCATATCTCAGACGCCCGCATCCGTCTCGATGAGATTAAAGCGGCCAAAGAGAGTCTTACCTGGGCCCTGTGCTTTGGACCGGCGATTCGCAAGGTGCAACTCCCATCCTCGCTAGGCAATGTCAAGAAAATTGTGGACAAGTACAATGGCATTGACAAACCGGACATATGGCTGCCTGATTACATCCACGCCGTTGGTATTAATGACGGTGATTACAATGCAGCTGTACGTTTTCTTCCACTCATGTTGGAGGGAACGGCCCGGTTATGGATCGACACTTTGCCAGAAAAGAGTATCCACAATTGGCAAGACATGCAGAAAACATTCATGCAACACTTCTCATGCACATACAAACGTCCAAAGGCTTACTCAGATCTACTAAAGTGCGCTCAAGTGGAGGGGGAGTCAAGCAGAGCTTTCATAGCTCGATGGACAGAGACAAAGAATGCATGCGAAGACGTTTCTGAGATCCAGGCCATACATGCTTTTATGAACAGCCTGAAGAAAGGCAACATGATGAGATATATGTTAGCCAGCCAAAACATCAAACACCTCGGCGAGCTCTTAGACAGCGCGAACAATTACGCTGCAGCAGAAGACGACGCTCGAGCTGACGACGGCGATCTGCGCATGGACATAGCTGTTAACCCGGAAAAGCGAAACAACAATCAAAGCCGGAAAAAGAAGAAGCCAACGATGCGCCAGGACCATCAAAGGAGGTAGCCTTTGCCAATAAGAAGGGTGGCCAGAGCGGGGCTAGCAGATGGCAGAAGAAGGCGATGACAGTCAAGGGTCAAGACCCATTAAAATCACCTATGACGACATCAAAGATGAACCTTGTGCCCATCATAGCAAGCTTGGCAAATGCACCCATACCAACAGGCAGTGCCGCCTTAACGATGATATCAAGAAGGATCCGGACGCTGGCTTCAAGGCAAAACAGTTCAAGCGCAAGAACCGTAAAGACAAGAAAGAGCAGAAGGACAACGAGGAAAGTGCTTCGGAGCCGGAAGATCAGGAGCCAAAGCACAAGAGGAGCAACAAGTTTCCAAGGGTCGAAACAAGCCTTGTTACTTTCCTTGCCACTCCTTCGGCCAAAAAGGAAAAGGCAGCCTGGAGGGAACTCAATGCCACTATGCCAGGTTCCCCAGTATCTCAACTGGTCCGAGCACCCCATTACATGGGACCGCAACGATCATCCTGATCATATTCCACAGAACCCAGGGAATTACGCGCTCGTTGTAAACCCAATTGTGCAGCAATGCAGGCTTTCTAAGGTGCTTATGGATGGAGGGAGTAGCATCAACATCCTCTATCTTGAAACCTTAAAGCGCATGCGCCTTTCTGAGACACAGCTAAAACATAGCACAGTCAAGTTTCACGGCATAGTGCCAGGCAGGCAGGCCAGTTCTATGGGAACAATGTCTTAGACGTCACCTTCGGTGACGAAACAAACTATAGGACTGAGGAAGTTGCCTTTGAGGTGGTGGAATTCAAAAGTGCGTATCACGCAATCTTTGGCCGCCCAGCCTTTGCCAAATTCATGGCACGCCCGTGTTACATCTACAGCAAGCTCAAATACCTGGACCAAACGGCGTCATCACGGTCAATGGCGACTTCAAGAAGGCGAAGGAATGCGAAGCAGGAAACGCCGTCTTAGCAGAAGCAGTCATCAGCAAGAAGAGCTGAGCAGTACAAGAAAGAAGTTAACACCAATGAAATGCCGGATGGTAAAAGCCTCCTTGCGCCTCGGATGTCACTTTCAAGGCCAGCTCAAACTCGAAGAAGATCGTGCTGGACAGCCGATGCAAGCAAGACGACAACATAGGGCGGACCTCAGTGACGCATAGGAAGGCGCGCTCGTCAAGTTCCTCCGTGAGCAACGGGATATTTTTGCATGGTCACCATCAGACATGCCAGGAGTACCCCGGGAACTTGCCGAGCACAGCCTTAATGTCGCCAAAGGTGCCAAGCCAGTAAAACAAGGTCTTCGTCGCTTTGGTCCAGAGAAGAAGAAAGCAATAGGAAAAGAGGTAGCTCGGCTTAGTGCCGCTAATTTCATTAGAGAGGTTATCCACACAGATTGGCTAGCAAATCCTGTATTAGTACCTAAGAAGGACGTGAAAGACTTGCGCATGTGCATAGATTTCACCGGCTTAAACAAAGCCTGTCCTAAAGACCCCTTCGCATTGCCGCGAATTGATCAGGTCGTAGATGCTGTATCAGGTTCTGAATTACTATGCTTTTTGGACGCTTACTCTGGCTACCACCAAATTAAGATGAAGGAGTCTGACCAAATTAAGACTTCCTTCATCACACCTTTCGGAACGTTTTGCTACATAACTATGCCTTTGGGCTTAAAAACGCTGGCTCAACGTACCAACGGTGCATACAACGTTGCCTACACGATCAAATAGGCCGCAATGTTCACGCTTATGTCGATGACATTGCCGTTATGTCGCGAAACGCGGCGATCTCATCGTTGACCTTCAAGAAACCTTTGATAACTTGAGAAAATATAACATGAAGCTAAATCCGGGAAAATGCTTTTTTGGCGTCCCAGCAGGAAAACTTTTAGGCTTCATTGTTTCAGAAAGAGGTCTTGAGGTTAACCCAGAAAAGATTCGAGCTATCATGGACATCAAAAAGCCTACTTGTCTTAAAGATGTCCAAAGGCTCGCAGGATCTGCAGCAGCTGTAAGCCGATTTATTAGTAGGCTTGGGGATAAAGCTTTACCCCTATACAGGTTGTTGAAGAAAACTAAGACGTTCGTCTGGACTGAAGAGGCAGATGCAGCCTTAGCACAGTTAAAAGACGCCTTAGTTTCAGCACCAATATTAGCGTCTCCTCTACCACAAGAGCCGATGCTACTTTACATGGCGGCTACCAACCTAGTTATTAGTGCAGTGGTTGTTGTTGAGAAAGGAAGAGGGCAAGGAGCTACCGGAACAAAGGCCGGTATATTATATCAGCGAAGTCTTCTCCGAATCCAAACAACGATACCCTCACTATCAGAAGCTGGCTTATGGAGTTTTCTTCGCAGCCAGAAAATTACGCCATTATTTCCAAGAGCACCCAATCACGGTAGTCAGTAAGGCGCCATTGGGTGACATTATAAACAACACCGATGCCACTGGACGTGTGGCTAAGTGGGGAATTGAATTGGCAGCCTTCGACATCCAGTACAAGCCACGTACAGCCATCAAATCCCAGTCCTTAGCTGATTTCATCGCAGACTGGACAGAAGCAATGGATGAACTTCCCCTCCCTGACGAAGAATATTGGGTTATGCACTTTGACGGCTCCAAAATGTTGCAGGGATCGGGAGCTGGCGTGGTACTGAAGAACCCTAAAGGAGACAAGATGTGCTATGTCTTGCAGATACACTTCAATGCCACTAATAATGTTGCAGAATACGAGGCTCTGTTGCATGGATTGCACGTCGCAAAGGATTTGGGCATTAGCCGTCTTTTGTGCTATGGCGATTCAGACCTCGTTGTTCAACATTAGAAGGGGCATGGGACGCGAAGAGCCCTACAATGGCTGAATACCGACGCACGGTAGACGAGTTTGGTCGGTGTTTTATCGGCTTAGAAGTCAAGCATATCAAAAGGGAGGAAAATGAAGCAGCGGACGCCTTAGCCAGAATGGGCTCGAAAAGATCGAAGGTGCCCTCCGATATATTTTGGAGCACCTGTACGTGCCGTCTATTAAAGGCGGAGATGAGGATGACCCCATGGCTTCGCAGTCTGTTTCCGTCATGCTGGTGAAGCCAGATTGGACACAGCCCTACATAAATTTCCTCCTTAACAAGGAAGAGCCAGAGGATGAAGTATTAAGGCGGCAAGTTGTGCGCAGAGCTAAGGCATACACAATAATAAATGGAGAGCTATACAAGCGGAGTACCACAGGTGTATATCAACGATGCGTTTCGCCGGAAGAAGGACAGAGATACTAGAAGAGATCCATGGTGGATGTTGCGGTCATCATGCCTCTGCCCGAGCAATTGTCGCCAAAGCTTTTAGACATGGATTCTACTGGCTCACAGCAAAGCAAGACGCAGAAGAACTCGTCAAGAATGCGTTGGATGCCAAAAGTATGCAAGACAGCCAAAGATGCCAGCCCAGGAATTGCGCACCATTCCAATCACGTGGCCATTTGCGGTCTGGGGACTGGACATGGTAGGTCCATTCAGGACTGCGCGAGGCGGCGTCAAACATCTCTTAGTTGCGGTGGATAAATACACCAAGTGGGTTGAAGCTAAGCCCATAAAAAAGCTTGATGGGGCAACAGCCAAGAAGTTCGTCATTGAGGTTATAACGAGATTTGGCGTCCCCCACAGTATCATTACGGACAATGGGACAAACTTCGCCGTAGGAGAACTGGCAAAGTACTGTGGTGAAGTTGGTATTCGTTTGGACTTAGCATCTGTGGCTCATCCACAATCGAATGGCCAAGTTGAGCGAACCAACAGTATAATCTACAGGGAATAAAGCCAAGATTAAGTGCCTTTGCATAGAGCAGCTGGAGCATGGGTAGAAGAATTACCTGCTGTCTTATGGAGCATACGCACAACTCCAAGCAGCGCAACAGGCTATACCCCTTTCTTTCTCATATATGGCGCTGAAGCGGTACTCCCAACGATGTCCTGCACGACACACCTCGTGTAACAGCCTACGTTGAAGCAGACGCAGAAGAAGCCAGACAGGATGGCTTAGACCTTCTCGAAGAAGAGCGTGAGATAGCGCTTCAGCGCTCCGCCATTTATCAGCAGAACATGCGGCGTTACCACAGTCGCAAGGTAAGACGGAGATCGTTTCGAGAAGGCGATTTGGTGCTTCGCCTTGTTCAGCAAAAGGAGCACAAACTATCTCCCATATGGGAAGGACCCTTCGTTATCAGCAAAGCGCTTAAGAACGGGGCATATTATCTTGTGGACCTCCGTGATATCGAGAAGAAAAGAAAAGAGGCCGCAAAAGGAAAAGGAACGAAGAAGCATGCTCAAGGAGACGAAACGTCCTTGGAACATTGAGCAGCTACGTCCTTTTTACACTTAGCAATTCTATTGTAATCACACCATATATGATTATGAAATAAAAGTCTTTGGTTCCCTCAATTATTTTTATGCATGAGTTCTCGCCGTCTTTTATTTCCATTTGATCATATATTTCGATAAAAATATCAATGTTAACCCGAATTGGCTTCGTGCTTGTGGTTACTCACATGATGCTTTTGCCTTAAGGCCTTACAAAAATTAAAATTGCATCCGTCTAAGAGTATTTATCTGATCGCATATATGCTGGCTTGTCTTAGTAGATGCTTTACGCACCAAAAGCCGGCGCCGTTTCTGTGTTTAAACAGTTTGGTTACTAACCCTGTTGCCAGCGAAGTGTTCCGTGCTTTAGGTTCTGCCAGCATACGAAAAGGCTAAAGCATATAAGCCAGAAAACTTGAAGACGGATAAGGAGCATAGTTTGCAAGCCTTTTAAAAATAAGTGCATGCGTTGCAAAACAAACATGTTCAACAGATAAAAAGGCTCCTGCCATTACAAAACATAACTTAACAAGTCTTTTGTGCCATCTTTCATGACACGCTTAATGCAAAGTTTTTCCTGCATCTTATGCAGGGGACTGAGGAGGCGAAGACAGGGGACTTGGATGGATCCAGCGTAGCTTCAGACTCGCCTTCTTCTTCTTCTTCATTTCCGTCTTCTGACTCATCGCCATTGCCAGTGGTGGGGCTTCGGCTTCGTCATCAGACACGTCGTCAGGACGGGGAGGCACAGGCTTCTTGGAGAAGAAGATGACAAGTCTACCATCTCGCAACGGCTGAGGCAAAGCCAGAGACAGAGGCATAGACCTTTTCTTTGACGAGCTCGTTGCCGTCTCTGTCCTTGGCTGGGAAACACTTGATAACGCGCCACATGTTGACTCGGGGTAGTGGCCGCGAACAAGTCCTAGAGCAAGTTTTGCTCCGCCTCTAGCTGCTGAGCGAAGACGCTCCACCACCTCTGGGACGCAGTTCTGAAGAAGTGGCAGCAAGTTGCTGGTGTTTGTCACTTGGGGCAGCTGTTTTGGGAAGATGTTGGCAACAACGTCTCTTCCCGCAGCATACAGCCCTGACACAATCTCGCCACACTCCAAGATAAGCTCCAGGCGCGTCTCAGAGGTAAGCCTTTCCCCAAATCCAGCTGGAACTGAGGAAGGGAGGAATGGAAAAAATTAAGGCGCATGAACTGTTTGAATAAAGGCGAAAAGTGACAGAAAGTGCGAGAAGTAAAGAAGAAAGACTTACTTAGCAGTTTCTCGTCAATGGCGGTGCTCTCATCAGCTTGGCGTTCAAGACGACCTTGTAAGCTCTGGATTAGGAGCCCATCCTTTTCAGCCTGTCGCTGCAGTTTCAAAGTTCTGCCTTCAGTGTTCTGTCCTTCAGCGGCGCTGTCTTGGACGGCTTTAAGATTGGCCTCGGCCGTCTTTCGGTTCTCCTCCAGTTGCTTAAACAAGGCGGCATTTTCCCGCCTTACCACTTCTATATCGCCAGTCTCGCTGACGATCTGTTTTGCCTTCGCCACAACAGCTGCGCAAACACATTGCATGTGTTGAGCATCTTATGTCTTAAAATGAACTAAAGTCACATTGCATGTGAAAGAACAACATTTACCTTTGTTCGCCTTATTTTCGGCGACGGCTTGCTTGAGCACTTGCCTTTGGTTACTCAGTGAGTACCATAGATCGCATGTAAGTTGCTCACTGCTCTGCTAAGGCAAGGGTAGTAGTAAGTAAGAAAGGTAAAGCAATAAGGTATGCTACAATGGGCTTGGGGACTGAGTCTTTATCACATTAAAGAAAGGCCATTACGTCGGCTTAGTCAAAGCACAACGTAATGCCCGGGGACTAGTATGTACATAAAGACGGAATGTTTACCTGCATCATGGCCTTCAAGGCTTTGTAGCTCTTCTTCATTGTGACGTACAGCTCGTCACAATTATCTTCCAGTTCAAGATGGTCAATGTTGGCCAACTGGCCTTAGCTTCGGAGGCGGCTCGTTGCGCTCCTTCTCATCGGCAAGCATGGCGGCGATGTTGGGTAAGATGTACCCCTCGTCGTCAAAGAGCTCTTGCTTCACCATGTTGCGGATAGCCTCACGAGTAATGGGCTCGTTCGGCTCTTCTGACTGAAGTACCGCCGCCTTCCCAGCAGCGGCAGCCCTGGCCAACTTTTCAGTTTCCGTCTTATCAGGTAAGACGGCTGAGTCCAGATCTATATGATGATCTTCAGATGGGCCTGGGGCTGTCTCTTGTTGAACGGAGGGAGTGGGGGGAGCGATGGCTGGAGAAGGCTCAGTCTTTCTTTGCCTGGAAGAAATTACTTTCTTCCTCTTGAGAGGTGCAGTTGGTTTGATCCTGCAAATCACATACAAAATAAGATAACATTCATAGACATTGTTCGCCTTACTAAAGAAATTGAGGTTCGGCTTACTTCTGTACTGGAGCATTGAAGGCCGCATCTTCATCGTCCTCAATGTCGAGCACTTCGGCGTTAACAGGGATGGCTTTCTCACGCTTCCGCCTTTCTGCTGCTGAAGTTGCTGCAGTAGCTCCTGAAGCCTTTCGTTTCCGAGTCTTTGGGGCTCGGGTGCCGCTTCAGGCACGTAAAACAAAGGAGCCAGCAGATTATCCGGCAAAAGGGCGAGCTGAAATCAAAAGTGGTGTTAGTAAGGCAAACATTGTGGAAGTATAAAAACAGTAGTGGTAAATGCCTTACCTTTGGAGCTGGGTTGGCGGCTGTGTACATAGGACGCTGCTCTGTCAGCTGGATCCTTTCCTTGGCAATCCTCTTAAAGCGATACACAAGGGCGTCTTGCGTAAGGTCACTCTCACTAACACGGAGGGGATCTTTCTTCTGGTCCGTGTAGTGGCACATGAGTCCTTTGCGATCTTTCAAAGGCTGGATTCGCCTTGACAACCAACATAGGATGGTGTCTGCGCCCGTGAGTTTGGGCACAGCAGTCTTTGTCAAATACTCAATCCGCCTTTGCATGCGACGGAGGTTGTCAGGAAGGACCTTCAGTGGTTTCTCGCCCCAAGAAGGCGGGCTCCGCAGGCAAAGGAGAAAAGCGAGGAAGTCCTATGTCTTTGCCTACTGGCGCCATGTCTTTGCAGTAGAAGAAGGAGCTATTCCAGCCTTTAATGGAATCTATTTTTGGCGCCTTAGGATACCAGTCTCTGCCTCTACGAAGGTTGATGCTAACTGTTCCTAAGGAAAGCAGTTCTTCCTTCTCTGTTTGGCGCTTGCAAGTAAAGCAGTACTTGAAGAATTCTAAGCTGGGCTCTATGCCTAGTATCCTTCGAATAAAGCCATAAAGCCAGCTATGTACAAGATACTATTGGGGCCTACGCTATGAGGCTGAAGGCCATAGTAGTCTAAGACTGATTGGAAAAAAGGATGCGGAGGCAAAGACAAACCGCGGAGGAGATGTGAGACGAGGAGCACTCGTTCATCGCCGGCGGGATCTGGAGCAGGGTGGCCGTACGCTGACCGCCAGTGGCAGTTCTCCTGTGGTGGGAGGATGCCCTCCTTTTCCAGCTGCGTGAGGTCCGCGTCGGTGATGGTGGAAGCTGCCCAGTTGCGGGATGATGCTTCCTCTCCCTCCTCCTCTGCCTCCGCCGCATCGCCCTCGTCGGAGGGCTGGGCATTCTTCTCTGCTTCAATGGAGGTGGCCGCAGAACTTGTCGCCGCTGCCGCGCGAGATGCAGATGCATCCGCGGTGCTCGATCCCCTCATGGCCAGATCTTGTCCCTCCGCCGCCGCCGACGCCGTGCCGTTGCCGCTCCCGCGGTTGCATCGGAGCTCTCCATGGGGGGTGCGCAGGTGGTGGTGGTGGAGCTCGCCGGAGTTCAGATGGATGGGCGAGGAGGACGATGAACAGGAAATGAACCGATGGAGAAAATCAGTTCCCCTTTTATGGGGGCCGTGCGCCGCGATTAGTGCGGTGAGATAACGCTCGCGTGATTTTCGCCACGCGTCCCGCAACGGTCAGATAGTGGGCATCTTCTCCCGCACGCCTCGGAGATCGTGTGCGGAAAAATAGCAGTAATGGCGGCACAACGTCTCTCTGCTGTCCAGACTGTCGTGGACTGGCTTTGACTGCGGTGACGTCATGACAAGACTCGACGCTGACAGAATCTTTCTGCCAGATTGTTCAAAGTGCAGGAGAGTTCGGCTTAATCCTTAAGGCAGACTGAATGTCTCATTTTGGAATGCTCCAAGCTCTTCTGTCCGCCTTGCACAAAGGCGAAAGCCCGTGTTTCACAAAGACGGCAAACGAAGAACTTAAACCTTTCCGGGGACTACTGTGGAGGTTATGCCGAACGGGTATACCTGCCACGGTGGATAAAACCTGGCCCACCAGGAGGCCCATCAGATAAAGCCGGAGGGCTTAATGGAGAAGGCCTCATGGGCTTAGGCGCAAGGATAAGCTCTGGGCTGGCTTAGTGAAGTCCAAGACGAAGGCCTGGCTGCGTTCGCCTTAGGGAGCAAGTTAGGGTTTGTTACCGTGTTAGTCTAGGACTCGTGATCTAGGTCGGTTAAGGCTTTCCTTGTAGGGGAAGGCTTGGCGCCTTTATAAGCCAGCCTTCCAGCAGCCTTAGGGCAACGCATACAACCTCATTGTAACCTGTACACATATTTGCCTTGAGTGAATTATAGCAGCACGTAGGATCTCGCCGCCGTTGTGAGATCCGAAGCTGGGTAAAATCGTGTGTGCAATCCCGTCACTGGAACCCTCCACGTTCTTCCCCACCTCCTCTACGGTACGTATGAATACTTCTAATAGTTCCGCGTTACCAATACCTCGACATAGGAGCAAACATGGACCAACCGTTCGAGGAAATGGCACAGCATGGCTGCGCACGTCCATGCATGAACATTGGAATCGACTCTTTCTTGTTTGGATTTTGATGGCACACATAAGTGGGCCTATTTGCATTATTTTACAAGTAAAAATGCACAAAAAATAAATATAAAAGCCGATGTGCCTATATAAAATCAAGGGTTTATTGGATTCTCGGGATTTCTTAAACCCATGAATAAGAAAAACACTAAATCATAATATCATGTCCAATTGAATTCTGCAGAATTTGAAAAATACTAAATTAGCACAAAATAGTGTTTCACACACCATAGGAATAAAAAAATTGTACCGGATGGAAAAACATCTTCCAAAATAGAGCACAAAGGATTAATTGGAAAAAACATAATAACACCAATCTAAAGGTTACACTCATGAAATCCTCTAGTGAAAATTCTTTAAATAAAGGAACCTGACCCCTGCCAGATTCCTAATATATGTAAAACTAGTGAGCGAAAATAAGCTAAAAAAAGGTCCCTTATTTAAAAAACTAAAATAAATAATTGACAGTGACGAGTGTTGATTCTATATCTAAGGTGAATCAAATAAATTCAAAAAAATAAATCTATTTTGCACTCTATCGTAGATTTATGAACAACACTTGGTTTAATAAGAAATACTCCCTCTATTTTTAGATATAAGCCTTTTTAGAGATTTCAATATGAAGTATATACAAATGTTATAGACTCATTTTACAGTGCAGATTCACTCATTTGCTCCGTATGTAGTCTGTATTAATCTCTAGAAAGGTTTATATTTAGCAATGGAGGGAGTAGCAAACTGTTGGAATTTTGTGAGCTTTTGCCCATTTAAATTTCGAAAATCTCATGACCCATTTATATGGCTTGTTTGGGGACTAAAGTTTAGTCCCACATTGCTAGTTGGGAAGAGTTACACCAATATATAAGGTGGAGTGTTGTGCTACATGGTAAGCATGTGAGAATAGAAGGCTCTCTCCCGCACTCCTCCTCCTCCGCCGCCGCTCGCTCGTCACGTCACGCCGCGCCGCGCCGCGCTGCGCCGCGAGTTGCTGGAATCTCGCCGAGACGAGTTATATTTTTGTTGTTCGAGAAAATTTAATGAGTCATTAATCAATACTTAACGGACGCGTTAATTATTCAGCCGTTTTCAATTTCTTTGGATCGTGGGGTTGTTACCGACTCGATCGTGCGGCTGTGCCCACGCCCTACCCGACCCGCGCTATATATACTGGCTGGATGAACCCTAGCCGCCACTACGCGAAACACATGATCTCTCGTGGTTCCACTTCCAGAACATTGCGCCGCCGTCTTCCAAGTCTTGAAGGGACAATAGGCCTCCGGAACCTCGCCTCTTGTGATCCTGTACGGGAGAGGGCGATCAGGTTTTTGGGGAGCGCACTTGCGCGACTACTGGCTTTGAGTTCTTCCCCAATGACGACTTCTTCCCCGACATCGGCATCCTCTTCATCGACGACATGGGTGACAACGTGAACGCCAACGCTTAATCTTCCTGTTTCATACTTTGCGAGAGTTGCTGCTTGTAGTTGCCCTAGATTTCATCTGTTTATCTACTGTATTGGTAGATCGCATGATTAGTTTAATTCTTATTATTCTAGTCATGTTTTATTTACTGTTTTCACGAATTAAATCATATGCTAAATTACTTATATATTCAACACAAACTAGCTTCTTGTTTATCATACAAAAATAGTCTATAGTTCGAGCGGAACTGGTGCCAATTTTACTGTCAACAATATATGTATCTTTCTATGTACTTCACAAACTAAGAAAAAAATGGAAGATCAAATTTTCCAAAGTTCTCGGGTGATATGGTAACATCAACAACCGGAAACAGAAAATGACATGTACCAGGCACATGACCTTTGAAAATGACTCCTAGCCAGAACAAAAAGGTCCTTTTGGTATTATAAACACCCCTCATACAAAGCCATTTTCTTCACATTTTCCCGCTCTAGCCAAGGGATCAATAATTGGTCACCGGAGCCGCCGATACTACATGCAGCACCTAAACTTTGACCGACGTTTTGTTGGAACGCCCACCACGCCCCACAGTCGAGTGAATACGCTTGCGGAATCCTCCAGTTCCGCCGAGTTGGGAAGAAAACCACGATCAGTTGCGAGCGGGCCGGGCAAGCAAGATCGGCGCCGTGATTCCCCCCTCCGCACCTACCGGACGCGTGCATCCCGTGCTGCCCGCGGGAGGGAAGGAGCTAGACGGGGAAGCCCCAGGACGGTTCCCATCCATGGTGGCCCTCACCACCCGTCGCCGTCCGCGGAGGTGCCAGACGGCGGCATCAGGTGCCTGGCCGTCGCTTCCAGCCCCACCATCGTAGTATCGCTTTTGCTGCTGCCAATTGGAGTCGATCTCCGGCCCTTGTCACCAGATGGATGCTCTGATGCACTCGGCCGAAACTTTTCTGGCGAACTATACTTTTGTGCGAGCTCGTTATAGCTGCAGATGCCATGCCACTGATTACTCTTCGTTCTTTTCCTGAGTGCTTCGTTAGTTCTTCTTGCCACAGGCTTTCATTTGACTGTATATCATTTTTATTTGACTGCACTCTCATGTACTCCCTTTGTACCGAGTTAGAGTATAGAAATTTAACTAAATACGGATGAATCTACAGAGTAAAACACATATAAATACCTCCATATTTAGATAAATATGCGTCAACTAATTCGGAAAGGAGAGAGTATGTAGATTGTCCAATCATAAACCAACGGATCGTTGTTCTGTTGCGGGGAAAAACTACTCTTCCTCCATTCATAGTCCTCGTCAGTAAAATGAAACCGAACAAGAAATGGATTGCAACCGAAGCTTTACTCAAAACTGGTAAAACGTGAGGGTTCGAGATAACCATACATGTGCAAAGTTTTGTGTGCGTAGATCAGCACTTTGCTTACTTGCATTCGTATTTTGCGTGCTACTGATCCACGCGTACAATTCAAACAGACTTCCTTTGTGGACGAAGAGCCTTGCGGGAAGGAACTCTACGTTGCTAAGCAAAGAAAAGGCGAAAAAAGGCAACACCAGAAAAGCACGCGATGCACATATATATTCAGCCAATGCACTCCATGACGTGAACTCGTGTTAAACGTCGGTATTCGTATAATATCAATCTCTTTATCCGTGTGATTGATTGATTGTGCGATTCGAGAATAGATTTTCTTTTATAAAGAGAGGTTTTAATAATTCAAAGTCGCGTGAAGCATGGATTTTTGAACTTAAAAAATTCTTTTAATTTTTTTTTTTGGGTTTGAGGTAGCTTATCACGTGTACCACGCGATAAATCCTTTTAATATGTGGTATCCTTCAAATACTCGCTATCTTTCAAATCTTCTATACCCTTCGAGTCCCGATACCTCTACACTGTACAACTCAAAGAAAATGAGAAAAATCGACACAAGCCCGTTTCATGCGGCAAATAAATGGAAATAGGCAGCTGAAAACGTTGGAGTGCGAGTACCTAGGTTACGCCTCCATCGATTTTGGGTAAAGACCTGCTTGGCTGACCGCTCCACATGGATACATACCGCCATAAATAGGCTCCATGTGCTCTAGTCGCTGCAAAAGGTACCATGTGTGACTCCAATGTGTATACACGTAGTACATAACCTACAATGTAGAAGGAGTTTTATTTTTGTCAAACACAATATCATTCCAAAGGCATGATGCCTGACATAGGGTTGTCGAATATGTTTTTAAAATTTTGATGAGATCTGTCGTAGCTAGTTGCCAAACATATTTGCAATATAACGCAAACATGTAAAATTTGATGCCACATGAATGATAGACCACGCCACACATGAATTTTTGCATTAACAATGAGTGTTTGATTATATCATCGTGATAATAAAATCATCATTGTTTACAACGATGCCAATTTTGTTTTGCAAGATTGTCCTTAGTTAAAGTGACACCCTTTTTGATACTAAAGAAAAATTATAATCTTTAACAGGACCTTCGTTTTTCAAAATTTCTTATTATATATTGATTGATGGATCTACCTCGACTAGCGCCCGGTATATTGACTTGACCAAAAGCATGTCATTTACTGGTAAATTTCATAAAAAACAAGTCATACCCTAGCGTCACCAATACGCTATTAAGGTGCTACACCAACTCATTCCAGTTAATCAATCTGTTTCCAATATAGTCACCTGATATGGCACCAAAACCTCCTTAACCGTGACAAATTTATGTCTAGCAATATTATAAAGCCCAATATATTGTGATCACAAAGTAGTATTTTCCACCAAAGTATCCTCCCAAAAAACGAACTTCTGAATCATGGTAAAAATACCAAACCAAAAGACGAAATGCTTAACTTTCACTAAATCAGCCTAGAAATGAGAGTCCCCTATTTCCAATGGACCTAAGAAATAGCCTTCGACCCAATATACTTGTTCCTCAGCACATCATTTCGCACCCCGTCCTTGATAAGGAGGTTTTTTATGGTAGGGACAAACAAATATGGACCATTCACCTAAGGAGATCTGACGGTCCCGAAAGATCAATACTAGCTGAATAGATGACTAGTATTTTTTCACCCAATGGGCATATTCGGCAGATGACAAATGAAAAAAAAGCACCCATCTAATTTAGGAAAACTTCCTTACTTTCCTTATAATCGCTTCTTCCTTTTATTCCTTATACTAGTTTCATGGTACAAATAGTTCGTGCACGTAGCAAACAAATTCAGATCAATTTGCAACTTTATATGTAGCGTGCCAACAGACAAATGGCTTCCAAGGTACATGGTACTCATTATTTTGGAAAAAAAAATCCAAAATCATATTTTCAAATTTAATTTTTTTGAAAAAGTGGATGACGCGATGGTTGAATCTTCGTTTTGGTGATGACCAGCTCTGTATGTCGCGGTCGATGGCGGTATGGGACGCTCCTCTTCTGTGACTACGTAGTTTTGAGGTCGGCGCGGTATGGGGACACCCCATCCACTTCGAGATCGGGTTCGATTCAATGCAACTCGTGCTACGCACGACGACATTTTTGTGACCTGGCCAAAAAAAAGTCTCGTATAAAATTATTTTGGAGCGTCCGGATTTGTCTTTTTTGCACAGGTTACAAAAAATGTTTTTTCTTCACGTAACTTTTTGTGCAAAACATAAAATGTCTTGAAGTATATCCGACATTTTTATTTTATTTTTTGACATTTTAAAATTTGTTTTTTGGGCAGTGGGTGCATCTGCACCTACTACCCGTTATGGATTTCCGTTTGTCGGATGAATTATTCCGAGATGTATGCTGAAAGTAAGCATAAATCATATCATGAAAAATAAGGTACGTACTTTCGCAAATTGCCGTGCATGATACAGTAATATTTTTGTAATTATTATTGACAGATATTTAATTTTATGATACCATTAAGCGAAGTAGTTTGAACTATGGGGCTTGATCAAGCCTCAGCCTTCATGCATGGTAAGTACAATTGAAATAACGGAAGGTGACGTGGCACGACTGCACTTAACCAATAATAAAAGTTAAATCAAATCTCAATCATGATTTCCTACCCAAAAGGTACCCCTACATCCAACGGTGGTTATAACTCAATACTACTAGTCCATATGACTAGTAAATTGCACCGTAAAAGGCCCTCTTGATAAGAGTCCTCGATAAGAAGTTTAAAATTCATTTACTAAGTAAGGCAATAATTTTCGGCAGCGGTACAGATGGAGCAGTTCAGGTGTTAACTTCCAGGAAGTTGGAAGCAGTGCAGGTGGGGGATCGATCGATTAGGCTTGAATGGGCCAGCTAATGCACATATTGGTTTGGTTAGCGAAGGCTGCCATATTATGCCGGAAATGCCCACATTGATGGTGGAGCCCGGCCGGGAAATATCTGCGTCGATCAGATAGATCCTATCGGATGATGCATGCTCTCTGCGAGGCATCTTCTTCCTCTTTCAAGCGTGATCATTTTGACCGTCCAGAACTGAGACTGGGTTCCCTTGTCATGAAAGTGACCTGCGAGGTACGCACGTAGACTCCTTCACTGAGAGAGGCGTGTTTAAGGTTCAGACGTTTTAAAAAGAGTAGCCCAAATTGGGATCGGAACAACAATGCTGAAGCTTTTTTAACTTTATGTATAGCTCAAACAATCAAACATCACAGTCCACGTCAACCTACTACACATACATAAAAGAGTTTGGTTGGCTAGTGAACATCGACCTCGACCACCGATTTGAAATACAGTCCGCCCACAGTTGGCAACAGCGAAACTGATCGATTACTACCATGTCCTGTAGTAACAGTACTTAGACGGAGACATGTATATCACTCGATCACAGGACACGAAGCTCATCACAGTTATTTTTTTTAACGTCAAGCGGTTCCCCTATCACTATCGGTGTTTGGAAACAGAGAACGCCGGGGCCGATCTAGCTGGTTGCACAGTATGGTCACGCATGAGGCACGAGGAGGAGCAATGATCGGCCTGATCTGATGATCCCGGTCGGCACTGTTCCCGGCGCACGGCCACAGCAAAAAGGACAATGCAGGCAGGCAGCTAGTCACCGCGGCTTTGGGAGAGCGACATGCGAGGCCCGGTCGGGCGCGGCATCCACAGTACGCCGGGGCCGGGGCTGCCGGCGGGTGGGCCGGCCGGACAGCCGCGCTCCATGCCCACCCACGGCCAGGCGAGAATGTCCGGTTCCCTCCCACCCTGGTCGTGGTCGATCTCTCTGATAGCTCCCCGTCGGCCACATGCGCCGATCTCCCGTCCCTCCCTAGAGCGGATTGCAGCAACAGGTAGGCCTCCATCATCGCCTTGTAAGCACTGTCCAATCTTTAATTAGCCGGCCGGCCGGCCTCCTCCGCCGAACTCGCTGGCATGACCTCGTGCGAAGATGAAGATGCATGTGCTGGATCGAGGCTGATCAGTCGGGATCAATCTCGGTCGCGTTGTGGGTCTCGTCCGGTTCCGGCTTTGTTGGGCAGGCTGGGAAGACACCCCGCGTGATTAACGCGATCGGATGTACTAGTACGTTGTTGCTTGACCTGGCTGGTCATGCAGATCGATCCTGATATGATAGTTTCTATAAAAAAAAATCCTGATATGATATGACGCGATGGGCTGATGTGCACCGAATTATCTTGCTGTCTATCGCATGCATATGCGGAGCGATCTATGATGCAGCTCAGTTCTCGCTGTGTATTTAGGCCCAATTAAGTTTGGTAGTCCTTGCTTTGTTGCGTTCTGTATCCTTGGTACTCCCTCCGTTTTTTAATATAAGATGTTTTAGCATCTATCCACATACACATATATGTACATGTATGTAGACACCTTTAGTGTGTATGTTCATTCATTGTAATATGTATCTAGACAACCTGTTATATATCTAAAACGTCTTATAATACTGAACGGAGGGAGTACTAGCTAGTGCTTAATTCTACAATGAGATCGATAAAAAATCACAATTCCACTCCATTTCGGTATTTATTATTTTTGCAAAAAGTCAACCAATCTATCGAACATCAACGGCACAAAGAATCCTAAAAGTAATAAAATTACAGATAGGTCTTCCTCGAAACAGGCTTTCACCCCGTTATATTAATATTGGAACCAACCGATACAACGACCAGACCACTGCTGGGCAAACAACACAAATCAAACCCAAAAGAAACAAAAAAGAAAAAGAGACGAAATAACGCCGACAACGGCGGTTCAACGAAAACGGAGATGACTCGCAACCGCGGCGCCCTCCCGAGAATTCCACCACCACGCTCCCAGTACTCTGAAACGCCGCTTACCAAACAGCACCTTCAAGAAGGTGAGCGACGACGACGACGCTGCTGCCCGAACCGGTTCTAGGGTTAACCCTGTTATGCGTCCTAGGGTTTCCCCAGTACGCCACGGGGGGTGGGGAAGAGGTACACCGACACCCTTCAGGAAGGACGGCGACACCCGCAGGCGTCGCCGCGTCGGTGTCGAATGACCGAGATTTCTTCCGACCCCCAAAAAACCACACCCCGGACGCTCCGCCGTGCTCCACCAACCTTGCCACCCACCAACACATGCCACCGCGGTCTTGCAATCACCCGCCGTCTCACCGTGATCCACGTTGCGAGGCCGGGAAGACCGAGAAGAAGGGACACCGGCAAGGGGCAGCAGGACAGTAGCACGCGGGAGGGTTCGACCTCCACCGCCATCGGCGTAGCCGACCAGATGCAGCAGCAGGGACACACCAGGCCCTCACCGGCCCGGCCGAGCCTGAATTGAGCCCGTAAAGTCCCCGCCGCCGCCGCACTGCAGCAGGCACGCCACCGTCATTGCCGACTCCGGCACCAGCCCTGCTCCTCCGCCCACCGGGGGTGCCGCCACCACGTCCGAGGCGGCCCGCCCAGGCTCAGATGGGGCCCAAAGGACGCAGATCTGGGTCGGGGGCGCCGGCGACCAGCCAGCCACGCTCGAGCTACCACGGCCCCCAGCCGCCAACCGGCCGTTCCGCCGCCCCCAAGACCGCCCGGGCCGCGCCGGACCATCACAAACCGAAGCCGCACCGCTGCTGGCCTCCGAGCGCCGCGCCGCCGAGCCACCACGCGGGGAAAAGCTGGCCGCCGCCAACGGCACGGAAGCGCACAGGCCACGTCCGGCGGCCCGCCCCGGCGGCAGCGGAGGGGAGATGAAAGAGGAAGCTAGAGGCGGCGCAAGCTAGGGTTTGCCCCCTGTTCGCCCGCACGGGGGCGAGACAAGGGAGGTAGCGAGGGATTGTGATTTCCCAGCTTTCATAGATAGGTCTTCTGAGCACCTAGCGACAGACTACATACACTCCATTTTGGTACTTGCATGTATAGCAGCCTAAGTGAACTGTTGTCAATGACACGAGAGTTATGCCTCGAATCCATTTAGAAATTAGTAACAGACCACCAAGTTAAAATGTACAGTGCAAAATAACGTCGTACATTCGGTCGGTACGTATGTACAGCACACGATCTATCAAACGATTGCATGTCTCGCGATTATGATGTCTCTGACGCCGGACAACGAGCATCATCACGCGTGTGAAACTTGGCGCTCCCCTCCGGAAACCACCGAACCATAGCTCCTGTTGCGCACAAAGTACAGCAGCTAGCTAGCACTTGAAAAAAGAGCAGCTGGTAGAGCTGACATGGAAACAGTGAGGCGCGCCAGGACCCAGGGTCACGAGGCGGCTAGCTCCCCCGTGATTGGGCCAGTGCTGACACTCGCAGCTAACACAAGCCTGCAGCTCGGCGCGCGGCCGTACGTACGTGAAGCCCGCGGTGGCCGTCCGGCCGGCAATAGTTTGTGGCGGTGCAGGAGCTACAGTCACCACCAACCAGACGGGAAGTTTATTCCTCCCGTTCAAACCGATCGAACATCATAAGCTACAGCATATGATGATGAAGCTAGCTACCGGCCATATGCGAGCCCCGATCGTACGTGCTCCAGTTAACGTCGGGGAGAGGAACGCTGAATGACGGGCTACGACTGAGAAGCGACTGATGGACGGAGGAGTAGAGGGCCGACGTGAGAGCATCTTCAACCGAGACCTCCCGAATCGGCCCTAAACGATCAGGTGGGCAGCCCGGACTTTTTGGTCCAAAAACTTCGACCCAAACGAGGCCCCCCAAAGGTATGCCAAACGACCGGGCGGTCCGGCAGCCCCTAAACTCAGCCTCTCTTCCCCATACTCTACCTCCACCATGCCTCGTCGCCTTCCGACCGTCTGCACAAGGCTCACACTGGAGAAGAGGGCGCAGATCTACCAGAAGGCGATGGCGCGCGATGCGGCGGAGGTGACAGTACTGACAGCCCAAGCGCAGGCGGGGTTTGTAGTAATTTGATTGCTATATTTTAATGTATGTCTTTTTAGGGCTACCGTCGGCGGACACGTCCGGGCCGATTTTGAACATTGGAGATGCTCTGACTCGCTTAAATGTACCCTGCATCCGTACGATCCTCGGTGCATGCGTGACGTGCACATTTCCGGGGCCAGTGCACGCCACAGCCGGCAGGGTGGTCAGCTCAGCTTAGTTCAGGGAGCCGGAGCCGGGCCGGGGCCGCAGAATATCTGTATACAAACCCCCACTTGCTTCCTTCCTCCTGCCCAGTCACTTGCTTCGGGGCCGAGCAGCGCCGCGCTGCGCTGCCTCGCGCGCCGTGTGAAGCTAACCCTGCCGATGCCGGCCGGGGCCCCCTCGCCGGCCACCGCGCGAGAGCAGCTATGGCGGGACCATATCCGTGTGGAGGCAGCGTTTGCCGGCTGACTCGCGTGCTGTGCTGCTAGGCCATCTCCTGCGTGCAAACAGACGAGTGCCTAGGCCAGTTAATTGGTGAACGCTGGGAAGAGAGCCTTCACTGCTGCTAGTGGCGAGTTCTGGCATAACCCCACAGCTTTAAGACAAGTGACGTACGGCGACGTAAATATGCTTGCGCTTGCGCTGCTGGATTTCAAAAGATAATAATAACGCATATACCGCGACCCTGCGCGTCTGCCTCTACATGTGGAGACCGGAGGGCAATCTCTGCTGTATTTCACACCATAGGGCTTGTTAAACGATATATTCGGTTTGGACGACAGATATGGTATTGTGAGAGGATCCGATGCACGTTCAGAGACACAGGATTTCCTGCAAATTCATATCAGAGCAATAGCTCAACCGTAGGGCAAGACACCCATCGATCAAAGACACGTAGGGTGCCTTCCAGCAATGAACATACAACTAAATATCTTCACTTCTACTCTCTCCATTCACAAAAGAATGTCTCAACCTAAATTAAATTTATATGTATCTAGACATGATTTAGTTTATAGATACATACAAATTTAAACTAGCTTGAGACATCCTTTTGTGTACGGAGAGAGTATAACATTAGCCAGTCACCAGTCCTGACATGACACTGCATCAACTTCCTAACACCCAGGCACCAAGAATGCCAGGGCACTACCAATTTTTTTTTTGATAGTTGGCACTACCAAAAGTTGCTCCCTCCCTGCCGCTCTAACTCTGCAACTCATACAGGTGCTATTTACAGATTACAACAGACACTGTCGCCTAAATTCAGAACAAAAGATAACATAACCTAATGCTGCGACTGAGCTGGGGCAGCCACTGCCTAGCTAGTTCCATTGCTGATATAATCGGAAGATCATACGAAGGAAAACTCGTGTCACAAAGATCGCCAAATGTCTGCTGGTTCTGAGGATAAACAAATTAACCGAAGAGGAGTATATGGGGTACACAGCTTCCATATCAGCATGATGAGAGCTAAACTTAGCGATGTTCAGCCGAAATATTGTCTACAACTGTACTCTGACACTCTTCATCAGCCTACTGCATGGATCACAGTCGATGCGAGGCAAATGCCCCGGCGCCCGAGGAACAAGGAACGGGTGCTGAAGCAATTGCGGTATTCTCCACCGTCCATCTCGATCCCAGGCAAGGCACCTTTGCATCAAATCAATAAGCCATGGATATTCGACCGGTTCATAACTGATGTGGTCGAACACGGATCTAACTTACAAATAAGGGAATTTTGAGTAAGCAATTGTTATTGTCGGATCAAAGTATTCTCATTAGATAATACTCCCTCCAGTCTGAAATAAATGTCGTAGCTAGTACAAAAGTTCTGTACGTGAGAGCCTATTCTCCCCGACACTTTTTTTTGGATCGGAGGGAGCAACTTAATCCATAATCTAGTCGTTAATAACATAATTGCTAATCTAGTCTACTTGATTGATTATACTCCTAGTATTTCTCAAATAAGTTGAGTGCTGCTTGGATGGAACTCCAACGACTCTTCGGCGCCGTGGAGAGTCCGAAGTGGAGGCGGCCTCGACGGCATGCAGCCGGTCGCACGAGTCGTCGTCGCAGCTGCAGATCAGCCCCATCCTCTCTAAGTCAGCCTCCGGCACGATCGGATCGGCCCGCGCCAACGTCTGGACAAGATCGATCTCACACTGGACCGCGAAGCAGTCGTCGACAAGGCACCCCGACGTCTCGAGCTCTTCTCCCGTGATGAAGCGCTGACCGGCGGCGCACCCTGGCCTGAAGGCTCGCCTGAAGCTGACGCGGTGCGGCGTCGCCGGCGCCGGCTTGCCGTTGTGAGGGAGCAGAGTCAGCCGGACACTAGCGTTGACGAAGCTGGCCTTGCTATGGCTGGGGATGGTGATGAGCTCGAGGAAGAGCGAGATGGCGCCGTGGTCCTCCTCGATTCCCCGTTGGGGTAGTACAAGATGCGCCAAGTAGTGTTGTAGAATCTGCCTGCCCCGAATTCGCACGACTCGGCCGCCATGCCATTGCCGAGCAGCTGTCTGGTGCGCGAGCAGCCCTTGAGTTTGAGCAGATGGCAGGGGTTGGCGTGCTTGCGTGGCAAGGTGGTCATGAACTCATGATCGACGAGGAGACATTGTCGGTCGACATGGTAGCCGCGAGTCTTGGTTCAGGCGACGCACGACTTGCCTGGATGTACTTTCTCGATCGCCGGGAAACAACGCTACAAAGCGGTGGCCATATTTGCTACTCCCTCCGTTCCAATTTAAATGACTTTCATTTGTACAAATGTGGATGTATCTAGACTTGTAACATGCCTAGATACATCCACATATGGATAAATAGAAGTCATTAAATTGGAACGGAGGGAGTAGATCGATTGATCTGATCGGAAGGCACACGCGAGGCTAGATCTATTGCCTTAGATACACGCAGCCGTGATAAAAAAAAAAATTCGATCGCAGCCGTGATAATCACACGCGAGGCTAGATCTTATTTCTCTTCCGCTTGGGTAATAACAAGATTACAAAAGTTAGTTTGCTTATTATATACACGCGCCCGTGATAATCTTTTTTTTTTTCGATCGCGGCCGTGATAATCAACAGACCTATTGGACTTCTCGTTCAAACCTATTCGTACGCCGGTACACGACGTGTGTCCTATACATATTTTTTTTGTTTGAAGCCGCCATCATAGGCATTTTATTCATTGTCTAGCGGGTACATATCTGATTGCACAGGAGCAACCAGAAATTCAGGGATTACATCGAAGAAGTTAACATAATTCACTAGGCTTAGGGCTGCTCTCGCACACCATGAGTAATGCAATTGTTTTTTAGTTTAGGTGATGCATACTACATTAATTATCTACAGTAATTAAATACGGCACATAATACACACATTTATGCTAAGTACCCTGACTTTCCTTCACAGTTTTCACTGACTTTCCTTCTCAACGTTAGAGGATCCGGTTCCCACACTCATGAGCCGCAGCATTGGCACTCCGTCCAACATGCTGAATCTTGAATCCCCGTAGAGTTGAGAGCTGGAATTTCATCTCTCGTCACATTGGCTCGATATCATGTTGACGTTGTCATAAAAAAAAATTTATGGGGGATAAGCTTTATTATGAATGACATTTTTCTGACGGGCAAATCGCCAGTTACAATAACCACGACATAAGCTATAAACCTTTCAGATAATGGCGTTTCCACTGGATCCACCGAATTTGGTTACAATACGGGGAACAAAGCGGGCCCTTAGCAGAAAAATAGCTTAACCATAGGACAAACCACCAATAGATCAAATAAGGCTGCTTCTTGCAATAAACATACAGCTAAATATCTTCAGTTCTAACATTAGCCAGTCACCAGTCTTGACATGACACCGCATCAACTTCCTATCACCCGGGCACCAAGAATGCCCAGGGCACTACCAAAATATGCTCCCTCCCTGCCGCTCCAACTCATGCAGGTGCTATTTACAAATTACAACAGACACTGTCGCCTAAATTCAGAACAACAGAACAGATAGACTTGCTAAAGAACCTATGCTGCGACCGAGCTGGGGCAGCCACTGCCTAGTTCCTGATATAATAGGAAGAATCCTACCAAGGAAACCTCGTGTCACAAAGATCCCCTGATTTCTGTCGGGTTCTGGGAATTAACAAATTAGTCGAAGAGGAGGGTTGCACACTAGCAACCTTCATACTGATGAAATATATATGGGGTACACAACTTCCATATACATCAGTAAGATGGCGCAAGCTGAACTGAACATGTGCATTACTCCTGCTGTTGACTATATTTAGTGGTTGGACTGCCTTGGTCCTCCTTGAGCTTTGCAATCACATCTTGAAGCTCAGAACAAAGTTTAGAAACCTCGGATTGTCCCAGTGTACTCTGACCCTCTCCATCAGCATATTGCATGGATCACGGTCGATGCGAGGCAAATGCCCTGGCACCAGAGGAACAAGAAAAGGGTGCTGAAGCAATTGAGGTATTCTCCAGCGTTCATCTCGATCCCAGGCAAGGCACCTTTGCATCAAATCAATAAGCCATGGATTGTCGACTGGTTCATAACTGATCGTGTGGTTCCTATCTGTGACAGCTTTGAATTTGGCCCAGAAAGTCTTGAAACCCGCAAATGGTGTCTTGCCATACACCATCTGATAAAGAATACAGCCAAGGGACCAAATATCAGATGGGCGTCCACACTTGACAATGTGCCCACCTGAATCTTGCTCATTGCACATGAATGCTTCAGGGGACATGTAATTCAGTGTTCCTACCTGCTCTTTATAGAAGAGATCACAGATTAGCATGGCAGATGAAAAACTAATACAGAAGTGAATGCAACAATAGATCCGATCGCATCTCATGGTACCTGGGAATCACGTTGAATGTTCGTCGTATCATTCATTATAGCTTTGGCAATGCCAAAGTCGATCAGTTTCAGAGATCCCCTCACAAGCATAAAATTGGCAGGCTTTAGATCCGAGTGCACGATCCGTTCCTCATGTATTGTGTTGACTGCTTCAAGCATTTGCTAAAGAAAAAACAAGGGAAAATTGAGAAGGAGCAGAATGTTTGAAATTCAGAATACCAATATTGTGTTTCAGCATATTCGTAATGCAGGTATGATTTATTACTTTGGTACTTACGTAACCATGCCACATAAACACATGCGTGACTACAATAAACCAAGGTGAAATTTTGCACATGACATCACTATGCAAAATATGATAGCTGACCAGGTTACTTACTGCTCTATCATATAAGATGTAAAGTTACATTGCACAAAAGGCATTCCGGTGCTTCCTTTTATTTCTGTGAGTTTGCTTACTAGTAAAATGTAAGAACCATGGTTTACAAAGCGTCCGCTTCAGGACGCCTAGGCGACGCTTAGGCGTCAAAGCGCCCCCCCCCCTCCGCTTTGGAAAAATGACCGCTTTGGGCGCTTTAAGCGCCAAAGCGCCCGCTTAGGCGTCGCTTAAGCGCCAAAGCGCCCCCCCATCGCTTTGAGGACGCTTCACGCTTTGTAAACCATGGTAAGAACGGTAATTCTATACAAAGTGGAAGCATTAATTTAAGCAGAAACATAAAAATGAAAATGGGAAATTATACTCCAAAAGCAATGCTATTTACAACAATATTCTGAGGTAACTTAATAACAACATTCTGAAATAAGTTAACAAGTAAGCTCAAAAGTGAAGTCTAAGATTGGTTCACTGAGTCAACTCGAGTACTTTAACATTAAATGTGCACAACTGCACACTGGGAAGAAAAGCTTAAATCAATGGAGATTTATCCACATTCATACATTCTACATACTGGTTAAGCTAATTGTCATGTATTCAAGTCTTATAGTGTTACCTTAAAATAAATAAAAGAAAGGTTACCTGCCAATAAAACCGCAGCCAGTTTTCATCGATCTTCATATTTGAGCTGTTCCGCTCCTTCCACTTCTGAGCAACCATATTTGCTAAATCAATTTCTCCAAACTCAAGGACCATGTAAATGTATTGATCATCATTAATTCTTCCATCCCGAGGTGAGACACAACCTTCCTTAAGTAATTTTTTATCAGTGACCTGGTACATGCCAAAATTCGTAGGCAGATTAGACGATGTTTTCACCTAGGCAGTGAAAGGATTCATGTGCACAGTGCTTCCGGTAATAACTACTTTTCAACAGCAAGATGACTGGCACATCTTAAGGTTATCTACAGTGTTTATACTCGGGAATCACAAAGAAGGAGGTACAAATTTAAATCATCACAGGCAGAGTAGACCCCTGATAAAAAATATGCAAAGTTTCCGCAAACAGAGTTTTTGCATTTTCATTGGCACCAGATTGTATCCAATGATTGTGCACAGATTGTATCCAATGATTGTGCACGAAGATACATCCGTTGGTATGCAAGTTTTGAAAGATGTTAAGCACTAATAATCTCACAGATTTTGTTCATTGCGCACCTGAAGGGCAGAGGGTACGAGAGATTGTTCTACCAACTACCAAGCCTTAATAATTTTGTGATACGCACAGATAAGAAATAAACCAGGAACAGAGGAAACAAAGCCTCCCAGTTTCAACGTCATTGCATGTTCAATTTTCCGTATGAAATAATACATAAACTAAACTATCGTTACAATCTGGTTATATGTGTTTCCAATACTATACCGCTGGAAGAAAGAAAATGCCAGTATTTAAGGAGGTATATGGTGTTTGTGAGATAGTAATATAGAAGCTTAGGTATTTGCATTAAGCATCAGTCCATAAGTTACAGATTACTAGATAAACTAAAATGTCGTTACATCATTATCAAATGGTCAAATGGCGGTTGTAAGTTACATGATAAATCAGAACAATTTTATGCTGAGAAGTGTAAACAAGTATCAAGTTACATATACAGCCCAAACATAGTGAGGATAATTTAGTAGCCTGTACCTCGTAATCAATTAGCTGTATGATGTTACTCTTTCCTTT
This sequence comes from Poa pratensis, assembly GCA_947311845.1. Lineage (NCBI taxonomy): Eukaryota > Viridiplantae > Streptophyta > Magnoliopsida > Poales > Poaceae > Poa > Poa pratensis. The sequence continues at coordinate 10,470,789 of CAMZMU010000072.1, forward strand.
CAACTTATTTAGGTATTGAATTTCTTGGCAAAAGCCATAGGCAGTAGGGTAGTCACGACCTCTAAGCTTGATCTTTTTCAGGGCATATATGGCACACTCCTTTGATATAACTTTATGAACTTCACTGCTGCCCCCAGATCCTATTTTACCAAGTTTCTGATATAGTTTCCCATTCACCTTAATGATAAGGTTGGGATCATAATTGTTTTTTCGGCGCTCCTTCTGAACTCCACTTGCTTGTGAAGTACTACCATCCCTGGTAGACGTAGATTGGTCGTTTGCAGATACTCCTTGTCCTTGGGATGGCAAAAGATTTCCATTGCCAGAAACAGCTTTGTCCATGGCATAATTGACCAGATTAGGAGCCTGCTGGTTTTGGGGGTTCCAATCACCAGCACTTGATGGCATTGTAGCTGCTTGCTGTTTTGGGGGGACACTACCTGGTATAACTGCAGATGATTCCACTGTACATTCAGCATCTGCATTGGTGTAGCATATTGGTTGTTCCGAGGAACTTGTGTGTTTTGCCCTGAATGTAGTGATACAGCAGTAACAGAAGAACCAATGACAGAGCAACGGTCACTGGCTCTCCATGTTCCTGATTACAAGCCTCTTCGGTGCCTCTCTGAGACAAATTTGCTGCATGATGCTTGACATCCATCTCAACAGCTGCACCAGCTATCTCAAGCTTCTCTTGTTTCCCACCTTGATCCTGTGTTGTTTGAGCCACAGGAAAATTATCTCCTGCTGTCAATGAAACAGAATGCAGATAAGACAACATACTGTCCATTCTACTGTCAGTGGTGACTCCTATGTTATCACCTGCAACGTAAACTGAAAACTAAAAACAAAGAAAGTTTGCATTTAACTTTAAAGTAACAAGGACACAAAATGGAGTCTTACCCTGAGAGGTTAAGTGTGTATCACCAACTGAATAAAACTGATCTTTCCTGAAATCCGCCCCCACTGATGCATTTTGCGATGTCATCTGACATGAAGAAGCTTCTAATGACGACTTATTCCTATCCACCAACAGATTGATTTCACTCTTCTGCTGGTCGTTCTGACTGCCATTCTGATTATGGGTGTCTGTGACAGTACTCAACATGGAGGGTGTAGCCAACAGCTCGTTTTGATTTGATGCAAGCAATCCAGCAGTGGTGTTAACTTTCTTTTGATCACGCGCCACATTTTGCAACCTTGAGGCCAGTGCGCCTCTTTGGTTTTGCATAGCCTTTCCTTCAGAATTCTGCGTAATAGAAGGGCTGGGACCAGCTGTTGTCAGCCCCTCACCTCGGGATAACAGGACACGGGTTGCCCGTGGGGGCTTAAACTGTGTTGAACCTGAGACAAGTTCGAGTTAAAACAAGTCAACAACACATTTTAGACAAATTCAGATGGGTACAAATGCATATTCCACAAAACATTGCACTAAAGATCTAAAAAATGCGCCGAAGACTGTAATTTGCTGTGGTGAATTGTGATCTTCTTACTTTGTTGCGATGAATTTTAGATACCAAGGTGCTTGGCCAACTATTAGTTTCTTAATCAAGTTGCAAACAAATATACCAGTGCATTCCAGAACATTTAAGAAGAAATGTGTCACTGGATAACAAAAAAACCATCTAGCTTCAATCTGATGTACCAAACAGATTAGTCTCTCCGTTCACTTTTATAAAGCACGGTAGATATTTCAGTTTGGTATACATACATATCAAAATGAGTGAATTTACACACTAAATATGTCTAGATACATGTATTTTCCAAAAAATCTAAAAGGACTTATAAAAGTGAACAGAGGGAGTAATAGACTTTGCACAACTTCCTTTTGATAGCAGCTTATAAAATAAGCACATCACGTCACAACTCACAATTCACCATCCGCAAACAATGGTAGACATAGTACTCCCTCCGTTCGGAAAAGGATGTCACAAAAATGGTCTATCTATAGTTCATTTTGTGACATCCTTTTCCGAACGGAGGGAGTAGAAGCTATTAGCGAACAGTCAAAAACTGATCAAATTTTGCAGGTTCGGTTTCCCGTGTCCTGAAGCTACTGCGTCTTAACTTACTTAGGTTTGCACGAGAAAAAAAATTAAAACCTAAACTGGAAGCCTAAACAGAAGCAATGCCAACAACGAAGGAGGGCAGGGTCCTGCGGAACTTACCGAGAGGCCTCTGCCGCTTGCATGCCGCATGGATCTGGCTGAGGAAGTCCGGAGGGTCGAGCGTGAGGGAGGTGGAGGAGGAGGAGGAGCCCGAGGACGCGGTCAGGTTGGTGGTGTCTCCGGCGGCGGGGTACGTGATGCTCTTGCCGGTGTCTTCGGCGGCAGGGGGGCGAAGGAAATTATCCCTCCTCTCCATCAAACGGCGGCGGGGCCCGCCGGCATCTCGCCGGAGAGGCGGACCGGGGCTGCGGGGACGCTAGGGTTTCGGAGCTCGAGAAGGCGGCTCCGGGGGGTCGCGGCGGGAGATGCTCGGAGGCAGCTGTCCGGCGCTCTACGCGCGTGGCGGAGCGGCCGCAGATGCGACGCGGGGAGGCCGGCGCCGTGGGACGGGAGCTAAAGCGAATCGAAGCGAGTGCGTGGGGGAGGAGGGAATGGGGACAAAAACCCCAAATTTTGAAATGCAAGCGAAAGGAGGAAGACGCAAAAGCGGAGTGCGTTGGAAAAATAGACTTCGAATTTTCTTCTCAAAAGATAATCTTTTGTCCGCAATGGGTAGTGCTGACATGCTGAGGCCCGGCCCAGGCCCATTAACTCACTCGCTTCCGTCCGGTGGCGGGCCCAGCTGTGACTGGTTCCGTTTTTCTCTCCGAAGCATTCGGTGTAGCGGCGGAGCGACCCCGCGCGAAGGGATGGCGTCGTGGGCGAGCAGCTGGAGCGCGAGCTTTCCGGCCGCGGCCTCGCCATCGCCTTCGTTCCCGGCAAGGGCCGTGGCCTCGTTGCCACCCGCAACTTCTTCCCAGGTAACTCCACCCTCCCTCCCCTCAAGCTCTTCGCTCTCGCCGACGAACCGCTCGACGAAATGCCCAACGGAACCCGTAGCACGTTGCTGCGATGGCACTCGTGCTCGAGTTGAGCTAGCGCGCTGGCTTGCAGTGCTGGTGTATACTTAAGCTCATTCATCTTATTTCAGCTCATGGAACTCTGCGATGGTTTTGCAGGGGAAGTCATAATTTGTCAAGAACCCTATGCTTCTACGCCTAGCAAGATTTCGGTTGGATCGACCTGTGACCATTGTTTTGCCTCTGGCAAGCTGAGGAAGTGCTCGGTTTGTCGACTGGCTTCGTACTGTGGGAGCGTGTGCCAGGTGATGACTCTGCCCCCATTGATGTACAAACAGATACTTCTGCTGGCCGGATTGTTATGCTTTCAGAGATGTCACTTTCGTTGAAACTTTGTTGCAGAAAGAAAATGGAAACTGCACCAACTTGAGTGTCGAGCGATCTCAGCCCTTACAGAGGATAGGAAGAAGATGCTTACTCCTACAATTCGTTTGATGGTGCGACTTATACTAAAAAAAAACTGCAAAGTGAAATGGTATTGGCTTGTTTGGTTGATTCCTCCCAAAAACCATGTGAATAATACGTTTCTGTGTGTCGGTGTTGACTGCACTTGGTTAACTTGATACTACTGTTTTACCAGGCCATTCCATCTTCAGCAACAGATAACTACAATCTAGTGGATGTGTTGGAGTCCCTATCCTGACCTCTCGATACATTAGATTCATGAAAAAAGTATAAGATTCTGATTATGAGTGTTGGATTGACTCCATACGAGTAGACATCTCTAAGGTTGATGATAAACAGCTGGTCCTCTATGCTCAGATGGCCAATCTTGTGCAGCTGATTCTCCCTTCAATTGAACTTGATCTTAAGGAAATTGCACATACTTTTTCTAAGGTAATGCCCATAATATGTCCTGTCCTTAGGATCGTATGAACTAAACGTGAATGATTGATTGTGTGCTAAGTGTGAATGATTGATTGTGTGCTACATGTGTGCAGTTTGCCTGCAATGCTCATACCATATGTGATGCTGAACTGAGGCCCCTCGGGACTGGACTGTTCCCTGTTATATCAATTATTAACCACAGGTGACAACTGAGCTTTTGGTTCACTTATTTAGCATCTACCTCAGAGTTGATAATTTTAATTATCATATTTATATTTACCCTTTCCTGGAATGTTAGTTGTGTACCAAATGCAGTTTTGCTATTTGAGGGTCAGACTGCATATGTCCGTGCATTGGAACCCTTAAGTAACAATACTGAGGTAAGGAATCTATCTTTGCATTCTGTCTTTATCATGCATTCCGTAACTCTTCGTGTTTTTTTCTTTACTCTCTCTCATTCTGATGGATGTTGGTTGTGTTTCTTTAGGTATCGATAAGTTACATCGAAACTGCAGCAACCACTATGAAGAAACATAATGATCTCAAGCAGTACTTCTTCAGCTGCAAATGTCTCCGCTGTATTAAGGTTTTCCATTGTGGATAGGCAATATTTATTGTCTCCCACGGAAATTGAGATATAACACAATTTCGCCAATCAGATGTTATCTTGCTATAACATTTCCGTCAATGTTACAGGACTCTGAGGAAGATGCTCTCCTTGAGGGGTACATATGCAAGGACACAAAGTGTGATGGCATTCTGCTGCCTGACTCAGGTTGGTTACCAGTTATAAAAACTACTAAGTAAAGAAATGGAACAGAAAAAATGTGTACTAAACTAACATGTCAGAAACAGTTGATATTTTAATTCAGACAGTATTAATCATACGTTATACCTCTGTTCAACACCTCTAGGAAAGAAGGCCTATACATGCCATAAATGTGGCATTTGTAGAGATGGAGAAGAGGTAAAGAAGGTGTCAAGTGAAATACTATCATTATCTGATAAAGCTTCTTCATTGCTTTCATCTGGAAGTATCCTTTTCACTATTAAACTTCTAACTATAACAGAACACTATCTAATAAGTTTGAGAACACTTTACTACCTTAACGAGCTATATAGATAAAAGTGGCGCAGGTTCAGTGTACAAGATAATTGAGCAGCTAGAACAGAAGCTTTACCATTATTTCTCAATCCCTTTGCTGCACACACGTGAAACACTCCTGAAGGTATATTTCTAGCTTTTGTGGCAGCAATAACAGTTATGGATGTTGAGTATTCTTACGAGTGCACCTATATGAGTAACCACTACCACTACTGCCACTCGCCCATATAACTTACACTATCTCACTATGAGTATACTTACTATCTCACTGTGCCTACCTCTGTTGCAGATATGTATGGATTTACAAGATTGGCCGACTGCATTGATGTATTGCAGATTGACGATTCCAGTTTATGAAAGTAAGGCAACCTTAACCCTATTGTATTTAAAATTTTAAATCAGAACATCTTATGTTGTAGGTTTATTTTTTGCACCATCACATTTCTAAGATGAGAGGTCACCAAATCATCTGATGCCCGAGGTTAAAAAATATTTGGACGTTTTAAGAAAAAATAATAATGTCTCAAATATCATATGGCAAAGTGCTTTTCAGTCATAATAGCCTATTCTTTTTTTTACCATGGTCTCTAAGGCTCTACTGTTAGGATTCAAAAGGTAGATAGGCAGCAACCTGTGGCTAAACTATAGCAAAGGAAGATACAATAATACTCAAGGTTGAAACCTGACTTTGTGCTTCTTTCCATTGATATTCCAAAACAACACTCATTGGTAGCACCTGCTAACCAACATGACAATGCATATGATTTTACACTATAGTGGCATGGCATCCGGGATTCTGTCAAGAGTGAACAACATGTGAGTTGTGAGGACGTTGGTTGTTTAGGTTTTAGATGAGAAAGACGACTGGGCTAATCAGTAGTGAGAAAGTTATCATGAAAAATATGTGAGAACCCTGAAGTGACCATGATAAATATAGTAAGTATCTACAATAAGCCATAGCCCCATAAGCCACAAGTCTCATAATAGTTGATAGAATGGTACATCATCAGCAATTAAGCGCAAGCACAGAACTTTCAAATGATCTTAACGGCATGGAAGGATGATTGCGGTGATACACCAACAACATATTGTTTATTTTTAGTAAAAAAATTTGTCAATTTCTTGTTGCTCTTCCATATGGTACGTCATATATGGGATCTCCATTAAAACTTGATGTTCACTAAAGTTGTTGCACTTTCACCAGGAGTTTATCCACCTTTTCATCCAATGACCGGGTTACAATTTTATACTTGCGGAAAGCTTGAATGGTATGGATACATCTACCTATTTACCTATTTTCCTGTGCATGTGCGAATTGTGATATGATAGCTTTTCCTTGGCAGTATAAACCGTGGCTATTAATTCTTTGCACATTGCTAAATAGAGTGGTGCTAAAATTTGACGCTGGTAAGATAGGGGCATCCCTTTTGAAAAACTCGAGCAAATCCTGACATGAGCTTTAAGTTGTGATGATTGCTTGTTAAGTAAAATTCACAAGTAGCCTCTCCATTTGTCCTAATTTTACCAGTAGGCTCTCTATTTTTCATGTTTCCGGACTAAATCCTTTCTCGTACCGCTTAACAGTCCTGACCACAAGCTCCTCCGTGTTGTAGGTTGCTTGAGTACACAGAGGATGCTCTGAAATCTTTAACAAGGGCAGCGGATGTACTTCAGATAACACATGGTACAAAGTCCCAGTTCATGAAGGAGCTATTCGGCAAGCTGGAGGAAGCAAGGGCTGAAGTTTCATTTATGCTATCATCTGGAGACGAGCAAATGTCATGAGAAGATGCAATAGGGACTAGCTGTTGTGACAATGTTCACATAAACGATTGTATCATGTAGACAATGGTTGAAGATGCATAAATAGGATAGTGTACTTATGATGGCATCGTGATCTAAGAATTCGTCACGGTGTGCCGTTTGGGACAAGGGTGTCTGAATTGACCATATAACCTTGTTCACCACAGACGGTATGCCTTTTCTCTGTTGTTACATGGACACGATTTTGAATGTCACAAATGATGTAACATAATTAGTGTTGTAATGACTTCTTTGGGTGTTTTCCTTTCCAGAGGCTTGACATTTTGTCTACTACTGAGATAATCATATAGAGACTGCCTTGTATAGTACGGAGTAGTATCTTACTAAACCAAGAATAGAAATATGGGGTTCCACATTTACTCTTAACAGGATAGAAGTTATCACAGAAGATTTACACTGCTTATTTCGACGGGGTTGGAATTTTGGATATATCAAAGGTATTTCAGATCACAATCATTGTAGTCGTACGACACATACATCTTTGTTTTCAAAATATAAACATACATATCGGTATCTAGAGACGCAATAGGGTTGATTGTTCAGCTAATATATATGAAGCAAATGCATCTTACTGAACTTCAACAGGGAAGTAGAATTTGCACCAGACGCATTTACCTTTTCATTGTCAAGTTCTGTCAGTTTAAATGTGCTTTCTGCTGTACGGACTATGCCCAAGTGGCCAAGTCTTAATATGTACACGTCCCACACAGCGTCGGGACGGAAAAAGGTAACTATTTAAGATAGCTGGCACCGGATTCTTGTAGCGGTACACATTACTACATTAGCGTTTAGCAACTATATTATTACAACGGAACTCTGTACGTTGGGTCGACCATCTTCAGCACAAACAAGTTCCCCTTGTCGCCTCTTGAAACCCTGCAAGTTTAACAGGAGGATTTCTTGCAGCATCAGTACATGTTTTCCCTTATCATCCCATACAGACATCAAAAGGCCCATCATTTCACCAAACTATTATACTTTTGAGCACTGCAATGTGCAAATTAAATGCAAAACTGAAGTGTAACAATGCAGTTAAGAAAACATTCTGAATGGGATATAAGCTGACCTGAGCTCTTCATCAAGATATGTGATTTCTAGCTCACCTTTAGCGCGTCCTGGTGCTTTGATTTGGATCTAATCACGAAACAATAGAGTACATGTTAATAAAAAAGTGTGGGCTACTGAGAAGTGAGAATCTGAGCTAGAACGAGGTAATAAATTCTGTAGTGTTACACATACTGTTGACTAAGAGATAAAATGTCTCACCAGACTAAATATTTTGAAGTTATCAAATCTAACTTCAACTCTTCTAGAATTGAGTGGTACCAAGTTGGCAGTAACCTGCAGAAGCAAATATTAGCGCATCACCACACTCCACAGAAGCAATACTTGAAATAACTAGTATGATGGAAAAAAATACCAACAAGCTCTAAAAAGAAAAGGATAGTTCCAACAATGTTGAGCATACTATTTAGAATGCACCCCCAGATAAACAAGTTTGCATTGGGACAACGTTGCATTAAATTTGTTCACTAAAATCAGGAGGTGGGCAAACAATAAGGCTGCAAGGGAGGAAATGAACATCTTCTCTAAATCAAGTAAGATTTCACCAGCATAGTCAATCTTTCAGCTAACACATTCCCTTGCCCCGAGCATTTTGGGAGGTGCTTATCCAAATGACTAAGACCATAACACGTAAAAAGGATCTCTAACATGCCAAAAATAAAACCAGTAAAAGCACATTGTTCCTGAGTGCGAATTACACAAGAAAGAAAAGAATTTCACAAGATCACAGAATAATCTCTGAGCCTTGAGGGAGAAGACCAGCTTTGGTGGGAATTATACCTGATTAAAGTAAGGCAATGTCTCCATGTTCTGAGCTCGCAAAGTGTCGGCGTTGATTGCTTGGTAAATCGTCCCAAACGGCCTCAGATACTTTGGCCTCTGCATTAGCAAGTGAACACAAGGTTGGAATGTCCAACAAGTTAATATGTCTCCAAAATAAGCTCTTATCTAATTGGAGAAGAGTCCAGCCGTACTCAGATTAGCAGCGCAAAAGGTAGTATAGTCCTCCGGATTAAGCATATTTTTCGGAAAAAGAAAAATAATGAATGCAGCTGCCTAGCTAGCTTAAGCATATTATTTTTTCTGAAAAGGGAAAATGATGAATGCAGCTGCCTAGCAAGCTTAGGTGATCTGGTTACTGCCAACAACAATCATGGAAAAAATAGTCTGCATCAAGAAGATACTACTATTTTGAATTTTCGGTTTTTGATGTAGTAAATCCACACCGCGCAAAATGGAACTTGTTACATTGTTGGGATAGAGAAGAGAAAAAACCTGTGGCTGCAGTATGGACGTGGAGGGGTGTAGAGGAGCTCCCATTGCCGTTGAGGAGATCGGACTTGAGCGCTCCTTGGCGGCCTCGCCTCCTCCAGCCGCCTGGCGATCTGCCGACGCGGTCCTTGTCCTCGGGCTGGCCTCGGCCGCGGTCCAGCGGCGCGATGGCGGCGAGGAGCTCCTCCTTGAGCTTCGCGGCCTTCTCCTCGTCCTCCTTCTCCTTGTTGTTCTTGAGGAAGGACGGCAGGAAGGAGGAGAGGACGACAGCGACACGGGCGCCCGCCACTGCACGTTGACGCCCCGACGGTCCGGCGCGGCCGTTAGCGCGACGGCGCCGTGGCCTGCGGGTGGCCCTCTCCTGCCGGTCAGAGGCGAGGGCGCGAGGAGGTGGTTGGACGCGCACGAGGACGGGAGCGAGAGCGAGACGAGCGCCATGGCACGGCACGCCACTGGAGGCTGCAGGGAGTGGGATTTTTGTGCGCGTGTGAGTGCACTCGTGGCCTGCGTCGTGTGCTCCTTTCTTTTCTCGAAGGGGGTCGATCGCGTCGCGGGGTTTTTGTGTGGTTGGTGTAACGCGCGGAGCGGGAGCCGGACAAACTTGCAGGAGCCGGCTGCATCGTCCATGACTGACCCCTGTTTCATTTCCCGGTTCTGGTAAAATTGAGCCGAGGAGCCCTCTTCAGAAATCAGAAAGCTCCCTGTCCCAAGTACACAAGCTTATGGCCACTCTTCACAGTAAGTGGCAACTGTTGCTATCACATGGTCTAAACTGGCAACGTTACGCCCAGCAGGGAAATCCTCCGGGTCATATTGTTCAGCTTCTTGAAACAGGATTTCACTCCGCTTTATAAATAAAGTCAAACACGCCGAATCAATACAAGGTGGAGAGGATATCCTCTTACAAAGCAAGTCAAACAAAACGACAAACAACGAGAGGGCGGTAAGACACCACCACCTCCAAGTCGAGCAAGAAACGGGAAAAGCCACACCTACCACTAGGCAACCAATACTACCGAGCTGGGGAATGACACCGCGGGTCATATTGTTCAGCTGACATTGAAACTCCTGTACCCAGCTTCTAAAATGACTGGACAACACAATCCTACAGTCGCAGCTGATAACTTGTCGAAGCACTGGTGCTAAATAAGCTCTGCCCTCAGTAGCATGTTGCATGAAGCAGAGATGTATGACAAAAGAAAACGGCTTCTGACACAACACAAGCGTGTAACTTCGATAATTTAGCATCAATGCACATAAGAGAAGACATGTCATGACTATAAACTTTGCAACATCTGACCATATCACCCGTAATTCGTCTGCGACAGCATGGAAACTTGAAATGGAGCAACCGACCGGTGGCGCCGTAATGCAGTGCACACAAAAACTAAAGCGAGGTAATACATGGCAATGTTCGCTTATTCGTCGGAGGAAAGACTTCTTCTTGGCGACTGAAGCCCTCTTTCCTTGAGCGTCCTGCAGTTGTTCTTTGTCCTCTGGCCACGCACCGGGAGCCCGAGCTTGTGCCGGATGCCCTTGTAGCACCTGATCTCCTTCATCCTCTCGATCGCCACACGGTTGAACCGTTTCTGTGAAGCATTGGAGCACTATTCAGTATTGCCGTTTCTTTTGCATACGGCATCAATGTAAAAAAAATGATAAATACAGTTAAGAAATGTGGAAACAACTAGACAGGTCCTAGAGAATAATAAATTCTAAATGACGGCATTGTTACTGTAATAACAGGATAACTCATATTAGCAAAGGGATCAGAGATCTTACAAGGTCTCCCCGATCATGTACTTGGTGACTTCCTTACGGAGGGTGATGACCTTCCTCCACAGAGAGGTCCTTGGTGACCTTGTTGTCGAAGCTGAGGTCCAGAAGGATCTGACGTGAGCGATTCCGTCCGATGCCATGGATGTACTGCAGCGAGTACTCCACCCTCTTGTGGTTCGGGATCTCAACACCACCAATACGGATGCACTCGATCCGCAGGCCACCGTGGCCAATGCCTCCCTTCTGTAAAATCCCCAATAAACAGAAGAATCAAAACCACAAAACAGTGTAACTGACATATATCCAACATATGAAGGGACATTTTCTCTGTAACTGTAAGGGCATATGAAGGGGCACAGGGAACATCAAAGAATCGTTCCTACAGCATCCACAGTGACGTGTAAGCTGCAAACAAATTACATTATGCGCGGCAATGTGCTAGGGTACATATGAAAGAGGACAGCAATGAATCGTTCCTAAAGCATCCACATTGATGTGCAGAGAAATTACAGCAATTAGTACTATCCCCTTCTCTCCAAGACCGAAAAAACGCAAGAGGCGAACCACGACTCCAGGAATACCACACAACAACTACACGGGCACGGAATGTACACGCAATGGTCGGTCGTGCGCGACAGGGAGGGGAGGAGAGGATGGCGGTGGGGGGATTCGATACTGACCTTGGGTGCGGGGAAGGGACGGAGGAGGTACGGCGGCGGTGGTGAGGGGGAGGGACGGGTGGCGACGGGGCCGGATACCATGGAGAGGGTCGCCATTGCTGCTGTGCTCTCCTCGAGGGAAGTGTGTGTGAGCCCTTTTGTCGAGGATAGAACGGTGGGAGCCGATAAGTGAGTGTGCGCGTTGATCAGGTATTGGGCTTAGACTTAGTTTCGGGCCTTTCGAGGCCGAATTGTAATTGGGCCTACCAAATCGTACGTCTGCTGCCCGGCTTCGTTTCCACATTCTCTGACGAGAAAAAAATTGGCCATTCCACATTCTCCAGGATATTTTTCTCAAAAATAAAAACATTTGTTTAGGATATCCCATGTTTTATTTAAGGAAATATAATGACACCATGGACGAGGACGAAGCAGCTAACAGGGAAGCAGATACAGTAATAGTGTCTTCTATTATTAAAGGGAGGCATTCAGGTTGTTACATCTTTACAGCTAGAATTGCATAGGTAACATATTATAATATAAAGAAACAAAGAAAGACAAAAAAAACACTCATTCCGGTATTTAGATGTGATCGAGGAATCATTCGTATATTCTCTTCCTTTTCAGGATCGTTGGTACAACAGCAACAGATCCAATGAGGAATAGGACAAAAGTGTCTTGAAGTCATACAAATCCCTAACTGACTTCAGATCGCCCATAGCTCGCCCAGCCTGCAGTACACCGGTAAAAACGATCATTAGCAGGAAGTCATCAGCGGCAAATAAAAACAGTTAATATGCTTCTAGAAGCAAGCAACATGGTTCCCTAATGCAGAGCCAGATCAATTTACGAGGCTAAACTTGCGGTTACAGTAAAAAGACTTGAGTAGAGTCCGTTATGAAGAACTCAGTACTTCAACAACAAGACCAATAAAAAACTTAGAGAGATACCATAAATATTTGAGATTGTCAGGCAATGTGAAAAATGTGTACACCCTGCAATAATGATACAATAAAACGGGGTAATTGGGGACTAGACGGAAAAACATGGATTGTTACAAGTTTGTTTGAGATACACACCAGTACGACATGCGAACATACGCACAACTCAAACTTACTAAAAAGAGACAGACAGCGGGTACATCCACCAACCACTGAAAGAATAGTCGCCTCGGTGACACACGAGAGCCAAACCTGGGTTTGATTTCATGGAGAACAGGAGTACAACCACCTCCAAACCATCAAAGCAACAGCTTAGTTTACTAGGTTTGCTGAAGTTGTTGCAAGTTAAAGCTCAGATAGCTTCCTGGTAATAGGCGAAAGTAGACCTTTAGCACTAA